>JADKLZ010019686.1:1612758-1630073 GCA_021533235.1 Biomphalaria straminea | reverse complement strand
AAGTCAGGTACCCATTAGAGTTGGGTGGACTCAGGGGTGCCATCAAAATCCCGAAATTCAAAATCCCAGTCTTCGCTGGGATTTGAACCCAGGACCTCAGGTTCGGAAGCCAAGCACTTAACCATTATACCACTGCGTCCCCTGTGTTCATCTATAGTTCATCTTTATTCATCTATCTTTAACTGTTTTTTTTTGTTAAAGTAGATAAGTAATAGCAACATTTGCATTACCTGATGCCGAGCGTCTGACAATTCTTTTTTAGTTGTAACCAAGAGTGACTTGAGCTTGTTG
The DNA here is from genome assembly GCA_021533235.1 of Biomphalaria straminea. NCBI lineage: Eukaryota > Metazoa > Mollusca > Gastropoda > Planorbidae > Biomphalaria > Biomphalaria straminea. The sequence goes on along the minus strand of JADKLZ010019686.1, from coordinate 1,629,782 downwards.
GCTCTGGCGTCTGCTTGAACTCTTTGTTCTTCTGATGCACCTAAAAAAAACACATTTTGTCTTAGATTACAACTAGATTTTAAAGAATCAGATCACATCAAGCTAATAAAGTCAGTACTGTTCAAGTAAGTTAATTTTGATTAGCGGAAGCGTGGTCGACAGGCTAAGTGCGTTTGAACTTGGCTTGGCTACCTAGTAGGGGAGGCTTGAGGTTCGACACCCGACTCGGGCAGAGTTGTGTTTACTGAGCGCCAAAAGGCGCGGAAAACCAACTCCTAAATACCCCCCCCCCCCCCCACTGGTCCACAAATGAGATAGGAATAAAGCGCTCTGAGCATGCTATAAGCATGAAAGTAGGTATATATAAAAGCTATAATAATAATAATGTATTCATTTCAACATTGCTAGATTAAACATGCATGTAATTGACTCTTGAAAGCTTTACTTTTTTTCTTATTCTGTCTGAATTATTATTTTTTGACACAATTTTTATCACAATATGCATATTTATAAAGTTTATACTGTTTTTTTCTTTTTGTTAAAACATAGACTTGTATAAAATGTAGTTGGGAATTGAATGTACAAGATAATTTATACTTCAATGTTATTATTTAAAAACAAAAGATATTTGATTTCTTTTAAAAATTGGCTTAGCCAAGAAAAAAAAAAAAGAATATCCCAACAGTCCTTATTCATTACTATTGTAAAACAAAAAATTAAACTATATTCAAGTATCTAAAGAAAAACAAAACACTGTCAAACATGATCAATATTTTGCAATATGAGGCTGCTTTCTACTAAAGCCTGGCTTTCTGTTTTAGAGATATTGAAAGCAACATTTTGAGGAACTAGACCAACTTAATTATTTTTATTTTTTTTTGTAATTATTTGTATAGATATCTCTCTTTGATTGGTCTTTAGATGTCATATGATCATATGACATTTTATGCCGCCAGGCACAATGACTTTCAGTGTCAGAGTTGTTTTATATCTTCTGGTAAGATTCTTTTTAGATTGACTTGTGAGTGGTTTTTAGATTATGACACAAATCCAGCTGAAATAACCTGACAGTGTACAGTCAAAAGACATTAATAGGTTAAAGGTGATTCACGACTCTTTCACAAACTTTTGCATTTATTTTTTGTTTTCAGTATGAAAGGTTTCAATCAAAAATGAAATCAAAACTATGTTAAAGACAAGTTAAAACTAAGATAATCTTTCTTACTAATTTGTGTTTGCATGAGAGTGATCCTCTGGTCAAATTTGTCCAGCTCTGCCTTTAACTCCTCAATCTTCTTGTCCCTCTCCTCCACCTGGTTGTGAAGTGTGGACAGAGTGCGCTCATAGTCAGCCATCTCCAGGTCCAGCATGCTGTTTTGTTTCATTGACTGAAATGTTTTTTAAACCACCTTTTAAATGAGCTAAAACTAATTTCACTACCAGCATTCTTCTTCTATAGTGTTTTTTTTTGTTTTTGTTAATATCTCTCACCTAGGATAAAATGTTTTTGTAAAAGTTTAATTACATACTGCCAACTTTCCTTAATTATCTCCCTTACCTGTCTAGCAGACGTGAGCTGTTCCTGTAGATCTTTCATGCACACTTCCAATTTAGTCATTTGTGACTTGTAGTCTTCTTTTGACTTCCATTTGGCTTCAGCTTCAGGCATTTTGTGCTCTAACTAAAGAGGAAAACATTAAAAGGGAAGTGCTAAATACTGAGAGTTTTTTTTTTACTCTCAAACACATATTTGTAAACTATACATTAAATTAACCTATTCCATCTACCATGGTCATGAAGAAAGGGTGAAAGTCTATTGCAAGGTGATAGAGCATAAGACCATTTTTTCATGGATTTCACATAGCTCATGACCGTTCTCCTGCATTGTATGAATAGAGTATAAAACATTTTTCTAACTTGGATTTCACATGAACAATTCACAGCAACTTCTACCATGTTACCTTAAGTATTTTTAGCTGTATGCTCTCCTAACTGCCCTTGGCCAATAAACTTTGTTACTAAGTGTCCCAATTGGTTGGCCAGTTGATTCTTTGATAAGGTATTACCAGTTGATTTTGTACTAAAGAGTCTGAATCAGTTGGAAAGTTAGTTTCTTTACTAGTGTGCAAATTGGTTGGCCAATCAATTCTTCACTAGTCCGAATCAGTTGGCAAGTTAGTTTCTTTACTAGTGTGCAAATTGGTTGGCCAATCAATTCTTCACTAGTGTCTAAATTGGTTGAAAACTTTATTTATTTACTAAGTGTCGAAATTGGTTGGCAATTTGATTCTTAACTAAGTGTCAAAACTGACTGACCAGTTGATTCTTTTGATGGCCTGGTTGGTGGGGGCATACATTACAGCTGTAGTTAAATAACTTGTTTGCTTTCAACATAACAAAACAGTAATGATCATTTCATTACAATATCAATCTAAACAATGAACTCAACAAAACATCCTGAACATCCTGCAGTAAGCCCAAGAAACTAGTGGACCCACTGTATGAAGACTTGGTTCCTTTTTAGCTGTTGACTATCAATTTTAACCCCTGACATTTAAATAATACACTTACAATTTGTTTCTCTTTATTGATTTCTTCCAGTTGTATTCTCACAACATACAGCTCTGCCTCTGATGCTTTCATTTTTGTTCTCAATTCATCACAGCTTCCATCTTTCACCTACAGAAACGGAGACACAACGATAATATAATGTAATAAATTCTGAGTGATTTCAGTCTAGCCTGATGTTCATAGATAAATAAAATTTGACCCCCCCCCAAAAAAAAAAAAACAACAATAGTCTAGTTATAGCAATTTTACTCTTTCTCTCCGTAATTATTTTTCCACGCTTTGAAGGAATTCTTCATTTTTATCATTACTATATTGCTACCCCTGTTACGATTGGGCTTCTATAGATTTGTTGTTTGTTATCAGAAAATGTTGTACTAGGTACAGAATTAAAGGGAAATGCATGGTCTTTTCTAAATAATTCAAAGTCAAGTTAAAAAAAAAAAAGATTAATTTAATTTGATGAGTTCAAAATCAATGATAGTATCGTCGATTAGGAGATAAAGAGTTAAATGAGCATCAGAACATGGGATGTTGAAGGTCTATCTTGCAAATTACAGCACATTCAATGTCAATTGTGAAAATGGTTATATCAAATGTTAAAAAGTGCCTGTAGCTTAAAAACTTTAAATAAAAGAAGGGGCTTAAAATATAAATGGATTTTTCTTATAAAATCTGTACTATAAAGCTGAATGTGAAGCGTAAGTATGTATATATATGTATGTATGTATGTCCCCATATAGAAATCAAAACCGTTTCACTGATCTTGACAAAACTTGACAGAAATGTTCCTTGGGTACTAACTTGAACCTGTGTGTAAGTATTGTAGCCCTAAAACAAACTTAAGACCCTCAAAAAAAAAATAAAGTTGACCAACTCTATTACAGCTATACTATTTTATGGATCTAGGCTTTGTTTACAATGTTGATATGAGAAAAGATCAAAAGGATTTAGATCTAGATCTAATTTTAAGAAATACACTTTGCACTTAAGATTTTTACTTTGACGCATGAAAATACAAAATATAGTCTAATGATTTTATTATTTAACAAAATTAAGCTTCGAATTAGTGTTTCAACAGGATTTTTACATACGTTCGTTCTTTGTATCTGCGAATATAAATATCCTGTTGAACATACTTTCATTAGACATTACCGAAAGGTTACACATCTGTCTATTCCTAGGTCTAAAACTGTAATTCAACTCTAAGATGATACAACTTCTCTTCGCAAAGATAGTTTTAATCTTTAACACATGAACATACTAATTATAGTCCATTCATTTCATATTTTAATCAAATTAACATTGAAATTTGTTTTCTAAAGAGTTTGTACATGATTGCAACTATTATCCTAATATCGCGTAAATTAAGGTCAATTATCTATTTTTAGCTCCATTCATAATTTTTTTAACGTGAATTCACGCATTCGCTTTACTTACAAAATTATTATTTTCTTTAATTGTTTCTAATGCACTAGATCTATATCACTGACTACATCAGCAATACGCAAGTTAAGACCTGCGGGCAGCGGGTAATACCTGTCTAGTCTTTTATACAAATAATTGAAGGCATTTAATATTAAACTTATTTTACAAAGATGCATTGAACTAACCTGTGGAACAAAACTTGTCATCAGGACATAAATGAAAAAAAAAAAGTTAGCAATGAAAAGATGATTTACTAACTTACTTGTAACTCTTCTTTGAGGGTATCTATATATCTGAGCAAAACTTCTCTCTCCTCTTTACTGCTGACCAACTGACCTTTCAACTCTGTTAACTGTGTGACCAACAGCTCAATGTCCTTGTTGGCCTGCTTCCTGACCTCTTTGGTTTTCTCTGCTTCATCTTGTACAACATCTAAACTGGCCTGCAGCTTCTGTAATAATAATAAGAAAACACTTCCTAAGTATAAATACTATCCACAAGAGGTATCTATGAGTATACCAGCTACCTCCTCTTTTCAGATAGGTATAAACCAAAAGATAAACTATATTTCAATCTCTATGTACATCTCTTTATCTAGTGTTTTATAAGGTTACTACAATAAGGAATTTAGTTTATCGTTCCAGAGTCAAACAGAAACTGTGCCATGACCTAAACTGAAATCTCATTTACACTTCATGATTGATTAGCCAGATGAATTTCAAAATTATTTGTTTCTGTGGATGAATGTAATGTTAACAATGATGTCATGTGGTCAGCACAATGACCATCCATATTTACTTTCAACAACACAAGTACACAGTATGGAAATGGACATTTTGAACCACAGCCATTTTAGCACTGGACTTTTGGTGTTATAAGTTATGACAATATGTTAGAAATATGATAGATCTTAGGTCTTTATATAGGCGCTGTGGCTGAGTCATTAAGCACTTGGCTTCCAAAGCTGTGATCCTGGGTTTGAATCTCAATAAAAACTTGTTTGATTTCAAGATTTTTTATGGCGCCACTGAGTCTATCCAACTCTAATGGGTACATGACTTAAGTTGGTAAAGTAAAAGCGGTTGGTTGTTGTTCTGGCACCCTGTCACCAGCTCGCTATACACTTGCCGAAGAAACAGATGACCTTAACATCATCTTCCCCCCCCCCTCCTTTTTAAAAAAAGGTTTTGATTATTTCCTGAATAAACACCATGAAACATGATAGGTCAGCTTTCTACTTGAGCCATGATATTGACATACTTTCCACCCATAAATAATAGGCAAGGTGTTTGAAATGCACAGGATGAAATGAATTAGTTTTCTTTACTTTTTCACCAAGAAATTTAAAATTAGGAGAGAAATTGATGTGTGGGCAACATTGTTCTGACCAAAGCTAATGTCCAGGCATTCATCTCATTTCTTATGACATGATCCATAGTCACTTAGTGATATAAGGAGGCCATAGAATAGTCTAAAATTATGCAACTCAATTCTCTTGTGTCAAAAATAATATTTTTTTTCTTGCACATATTTACAAATAACTCAATGGGACTCCTAGGTAGAACAGCTGTCTGTACAAATGTTATGACAATCAGTACCTATATGAAAACAAGGTAAAACATTGGTTTTTCTAACCTGCATTATATTGTGAATCGGTTGAAAAATTTCTTCTTCCTGTTCAAGTTCTTTCAAAATGGAATACTGCAGCTCCTTTTTAATGACTAGTTTTCCTGACTCCTTAGTGTATACAAATAGAACGGCAATTAGTGAATTATATAAAAACATTTGTTTCATTAAGTCAACAATTAAGGTAAAAACATTCTCTAACCTGCATTAAAAGTTTATTAGGTTTAAGAATGTCTTCTTCTTGATGAGGCTCTTTAAAATGGAAATCTTCCAGTTGAATCTCCAGCTCCTCTTTTATGTCTAGATTGTCAGACTCCTTAGTAGGTAGAAATATTCTGACCATTAGTAATTGAATGAAATTAATCATTACATTAAGTTCAAGGGAAACTGAGGGTTTTTTAAATCTGAGTTATTGACATATTCTTAGTAAAAGGTTAGGGTTAGGGGTTAGTAAACATTAAACCATTTTTAATTTAGATTCTTAGAAACATTTATCTTTAAGAAATGAATCTACTATAGTGTGTGATCTACACTCTGACATCACATACAACCCAGGTGAAATCTCTTTTGGGTGAGCAGAAAATATACATAAAAAAATATTACTAATTTATTATAGAAAAAAAAGTGTAATATATTCAATATAAATAAAAACATGTTATATCAAAAATTGCCACAACCATCAGAGTTTCCCTTAAAAAATTTAAGCAAATATATTCTAACCTGCAGCATATTGTAAACAGGTTTAGAAAGGTCTTCTTCTTGTTCAGGTTCTTCCAAAAAGGAATATTGCAAGTGAATATCTAGCTCCTCTTTTATTTCCAGATTGTCTGAATTCTCTGTGTTGAAAATGGGTAGGCAAGTGTTGTGTTTTTTCAGTTTTCTAGTAGCTTGTCTTTTCTCTGAAGTTCTAGAATTGAGTGGATTGAGGGCTGTCTGGGTATACTTCTTGGTTTTTCGTTTCAACTGAAAGCAAACAAATTAAAAACATTAGAATTATTGACAATATTGTGGGTATGATGAGTTTTATAACAAAAAAATTAAATAGGGAAAAAAATTACTTCATTAATCATTATTCAGATAGCGAGTTGACTGTTTTAAGGTAGAAAACAGATTGAGCTCCCAACATTCTACTTTTGGGGTCTATTTTTTGACCAATTTCAAATTGGTTTTTATGGACATGTTATATATCATTTTTGATGCCCAAGAAGAGATGAATTAAAAAAAAAAATAAAATAATAAAAATAATAATAATAATAAAAATAAAAAAGTCGCAATTCTAACTTATCTTTATGCTTAAAAAAAAAACAGCCACATTTTTGGCCTATTATATATCAATTTTAATGCCCAAGAATAGAGGAATTCATAAAAAAATAAAATTAATAGCAGCAGAAGAGTATTATACATTAAAAAAGTAGGTCAAGTACACTTACCCCTAATTATGAAAAATCCATCACTCACAAAATTACATTAATTTTAATAGAAAAATGTGTCACAAAGTAATGTATTTTGATAGAGGATTTTAAAAATATATATAATTGTTTATTATTCAAAGAATACTGTCTAATAATTAAGAACCAAAGACCCCATAAAAAGCCGAAAAAAAAAAGATTGCAATTCTCCCTCATAAATAACTAATTGCTTAAAAAGTCATCGGCAGGAGTGTTTTTTTTGCAGTTCCCTAATAGCTTGTTTTTTTCTCAGGAATCCTAGGGTTCAGTAAATTTAATGCCGTCTGGGCGTACTCCATTGGAGACATAGCGAGTTTCTTGGTTTTTGCTTTGAACTAAAGCCAAATTAAAAATGTTTGAATTATTTATAATATTGTGACCATTTTAAGACTTTAAGAATGTTAAAAACTAAAAATAAATGTGAAAAAAAATTACTTCATGATTCAGACTGTAAGCTGATTGTTTAAGACGTCCAACTCTATCTGATGGTCCAGCAGGAGTGCTATTTATTTTATCCAACAGTGCTTTTGCACGCTTTTTTTGTTTCCTTTCTCTGTCTTTAATCCTTAAGATACAAAATAATTGTTTTAATATAAAATAATTTATTGTAAAAATAAAAATAACATGAAGGTTTCTCAAATTTAAAAAAGTCACCTTAAAGCTGTTCTTTTTTGATGGCTCAAAGCTGCTATCTGAGCTCTTCTCTGGCTTGATCGATACTTCCTTAACTCATTTGGTAACATATCCTTGGGTCTCTTTTTTCCATGCTCAGATCTCGGAGTGGTTGGAGTGGCACCTGCACTGTTCTTTGTTTGACGAGACTTTTGTGCCTTTATTTTCCAATAATAATCTCTTGAATATTGTCTATGGAAATGAAAGTGGTTTAGTTTAGTTTAGTTTTAGTTTTGGCACATCGGCACAGTATAGGCCATGTCGTGCCCAGGAAATGAAAGTGGAAAGTAGGCTTCGGTTATATTAAGTCTAGATCCATAACTCTTAGTATCTAAGTTAACTATCTTTATACATATACCAGTATTGCTATGCCTAAAGCTTCTATACAATTAGGCCTAATACCTTTTTTTTTCTTTCTTTGCATTGTATTCTTCTATTTCAGCCTGGCTATGGTTACCTTCTTCCCACTGTACTTGTTTTTTTAGAAGGTACTTTATGGATGCTGCTCTTTCTTTTGCCAACAATTCGGCATACTTTTCTGGATTTTCAGTTTTTAACTTGCGACGTCGAATTTGAGCGTCTGACATTTTATTTCAACTCAAATTAAATCTGCTTATATTTATTTAAGAAGAAAAAAAAAGAAAAGATGTATACATACTATATTATGATAAGTACAAAAAAAGTAGATCCATTAGATCTAGATTCTAAAGTCTAACGGGACTCCAGATCTGGATCTAGATCTCATCTTAAAAGCAACAAGTATGAATGACATTGGGTTTGAAATCATGCCTGAGGCTAAGTTTTAAATAGATCTAAATTCCGGTCTTCATACAATTTTAGAATAGAAAAGATTTAGATCTGCATCTTTATTGCTATTAGTATAGCCTATATAAATTACTATTAAATATATTGCTGATGGATGTATGTGTATAGACTTACACATACATTCTAAGTCCTAACTGATACTAATTAGTAATCTGCACTAGACTAGTGGACTTATCAACAATAGAATTAATTTAAGACTATTATCAATTATTTAACTTTAAGATTTAGAGCTACTAAAATATTATGACTATTGCATTGGCAAATAAAATTTCAAGTAAAAAAAGACTATTAGTATTACTAGTATTAGATGCACCATCATTATGATGCTTTTAGTTTTAGGATGATCCTAGTCTTAGAAATGAATCATCACAAATATAATCAAGATGTACACGTTTCTCCGACTCTAGATTTATTGAAGGATCAGAGAGTATTGGTTCAACGTAATGATCCACGTTAAGTATGGATCTAATATTTTTTATCTAATCTAACATAACATAACATAGACTTCTGATTCGAGTTTCGCTAGACGGCTAGATTTAAACTACACACCGTGTATTGGATGACATTAAAACGTAAATCTATAGATATGCACTATGGCTATGCAGATTTTTAGATCTAGAAATAATTTCAATAGATCTAGATCTATAGATTATAGATCTAGTCACTAGTGGACTTATCAACAATGTCACTAGAATTAATTTAAGACTATTATCAATTTGACATTATATCTATATCTATACTGTCTATAGATTATATATAGATCTATATATATATACTATTTTATATACATCTAATGTCAAAATGCATGTCAAAGTGCCTGGAGAAAATGATTTTAAAACATCTACTGAAAGAAGTCGAAACACGCCTCGATCCGCACCAGTTCGCTTACAAACCATCAAGAAGTACAGAAGATGCAATACTATTTATGCTGAATTGTCTATACCATCATCTTGATACCCAGAGACACTACGCCAGAGTATTATTCGTAGATTTTTCATCTGCATTCAACACCATCCAACCACATCGCATGATACAAAAACTATCTGAACTGAACGTTAGCAAAAACATACAAGCTTGGATTTTAAACTTTCTCATCAAACGCCCACAATATGTAAAAGTGAACGGGCATGTGTCAGGCACGAGAGAACTTAGCACTGGAGCGCCGCAGGGGTGCGTCCTGTCACCAGTATTGTATACCATATACACAAATGACATTCAGAGCTTATCAGCTGACACTCCCATCATAAAATTCGCTGACGACACAGCAATCATTGGCCTTATTGCAGGTGACGAAAATATGTACCATTCAACAATTAACACCTTTTACCAATGGTGTATGAATAACTTTCTAATTTTAAATGTCCAGAAAACTAAAGAAATGATTATAATTATTGACTTTAGGAGAAACAAAGACCATATATTGCAGAAATTCAGATAGACAACCAAAATATAGAGCAAGTACAAGAATATAAATATCTAGGCACAACTATCAACAACAAACTGAAATGGAGTGAACACTGTCAAAATCTATACACGAAAATTAACCAGCGACTCTTCTATCTCAGAAAGCTAAGAAAATTTAACATAGACAAAACGATAATCAAACTATTCTACACAGCAACCATCAGCAGTCTTATTAACTTTGCCATCACCTGCTGGTACGGTAATACTCCACTGGCCCAAAGATTCAGAATAAATAAACTAATTAAAAAAGCATTGTATATTACTCAAGCACAGCTACCATCTCTTGAAGAGCTTTTCCAAGAAAGATGCATTTCCAAATCACTCACGATTCTTAAAGACAACCTTCACCCATTAAACCACTGTTACATAAGATCTGAACGAAGTGGTCGTCTCCTTTCCATCAAGACTAAAACTGAAAGATTTAAAAACTCCTTTGTCCCACTTTCGATCAGAGATCAGACGAGATCAGCTGTCATCGAGAAGTACATAGAAGTCAAAGTCATAAAGCGCTGGTTGTGAATGTGCATCATGTGTGTTTGTATGTGAATGTTGTTCGAATTTTTCATTAACATTGTTTTTGTATAGTAGTTACGCCGACATTGTCAAGTTGTAATCAAACTGAATTTCCATTAGATTGGATCAATAAAATTATCTTATCTTATCTTTATCAACTCGTGCACGTATCGTCGTATGGCAATACAGATATAATCATATATATGCGTCAATGGCGGCGTAAATTGACTTTAAATGAAGAAAGTTTTAAGAAAGCCGATGGCCCAATTTTTTACTAAAGAAGAAAAATTATCTAAGAAGTCAGTATTCTAAACATAACTATGTCAATAGTGTATAGACTTATAAGTCTTATAGTATAGTCAATAGTTAATTAGTTGTGCTGTGGTAGGACAAGTCACAGTGACAGTGTATGAGTCAGTGAGTGTGTTGATTGACTATTGACACGAAATGTCTTTTTAATCATCATGATTATCATCTGATGATCTTAATAATCTTATCATGTTATTGTCAATATTGTTAATGCTCTTTTGGCCTTGTTTTTTATTTCCCATTTTGAAATAAACAGTTCAGGTTTTCAATAATAAGCAAAATAGTAATACTCACAACAAAAATATAAGCACAATAAGACCAGCACTGACAACGTATCAAAATTTTTCGAAAAAAATATCCAACATGTAGTCGATAAAGTTTATATTTTGGAACTGTTTGTAAAATTTTTTAGAGTTACCTACCTTCCTTATTGCAACTTCTTCCTGTTCAGATTTACTTAGTCTTTCATTATTTCGCATTTTTTAATTGTACATTATTAATTACAATTATGTTATAGCCTTAGGAGGCGCAGTGGCTGAGCGGTAAAGCGCTTGGCTTCTGAACCGGGGGTCCCGGGTTCGAATCCCGATGAAGACTGGGATTTTTATTTTCTGGATCCTTGGGCGCCTATGAGCGTGACCTCCGTGACCTCCCGTTGGCCTTGCTCTGAGTCCACCCAGCTCTAATGGGTACCTGACATAAGTTGGGGAAAAGTAAAGGCGGTTGGTCGTTGTGCTGGCCACATGACACCCTCGTTAACCGTAGGCCACAGAATCAGATGACCTTTACATCATCTGCCCTATAGACCACAAGGTCTGAAAGGGGAACTTTACTTTACTTAGAAACGATGAATAAACAATGGTTGCTAAGGAAAATTGTGTAAGGGGTGGGTGTCTAAAAATGCTCACAGACAAATATTTACAGCAAATAAGTATTAAATAACTAGTGAAACATATAGATTAAATGTTCTAGTTTTAAAATATACAATTTAAAAAAAAAAATGAAATGTCATAGTTTTTCTTGAAAGTTAGAGGGGTTTGATAACTAAAATGTTTAGAGACGTTTTTAAGATCCATGAGAGGAATAATGTAATAAAAATGTTTTAAAAATAAATTTTATTGAATTATTTGATATATATATATATAAATAACTGTACACGTTGACAATACGGAAAAGGTATCCAAGCTTTTGTTTTTAATGTAACACTAACAAACCATTTATAAATGGTAATTGATAGACCTATGTAGGCTATTTTATAAACGCAATTATTTATTTTAAAAAAGTTTCTTAGCTGTCACCAACTCTAAGTTGTTGGCATAAAGTAGAATACCTAATTTTCATATTTAGTGAGTTAACATTGCCATGAAGGAGCTTGTTACTAATTCACAGCTAGGGGTGTTATTCTAGGAGAGCAATGTTTAGACATCACTCATGTGGAGTTATAAAATATTTTATGTAATAAAAAAAAAGTTTTCCCTTTCAGACCTTGTGGGCTATAGTGCTGATGATGCAAAGGTCATCTGTTTCTGTGGCCCACGGTTAACAAGGGTGTCATGTGGCCAGCACAACGACCAACCACCTTTACTTTTTTCAACTAATGTCAGGTACCCATAAGAGCTGGGTAGACTCAGAAGTTCCCAAAGATCCTGAAATTAAAAATCCCAGTCTTGTTCCCAAAGATCCTGAAATTAAAAATCCCAGTCTTCAAACCTGGGACCCCTGGTTCGGAAGCCAAGCGTTTTATCACTCAGCCACAGCACATCCTTTATCTAATAAGCCTATTATTATTTGTATCTGCCACAAAAAGAATTTTTAAATTCATTTTACAATAGATGTCTGAAAGTACAAATCTATTCATCCTGATAATAGATTATGACTACAATACAAAAATACATAGGGGCATGGTGGTTGAGAGTTAAAGCACTTGGCTTTTGAACCGAGAGGTCCAAGGTTTGAATCTCGATGAAAACTGGGATTTTTTAAATTCTGTATTTTAGAGACACCTCTGAGTCCACCCAACTCTATTGAGTACCTGACTTGAGTTGGGAGAGTAAAGGCGGTTGGTTGTTGTGCAGGCCACATGACACCCTGCTCACTAACCATTGGCCAAAGAAACAGATGAGCTTTACGTCATCTGCTCCATAGATTGCTAAGTCTGAAAGGGGGTACTTAACTTTACATTAATACATAAATCTTGAACCCAATGTTTTCTTCCTCCAGTAGTATATACACTTTATCTATAAACAGTCCTTTTTTTTTTTGTAAAACAAAAATAGGTGCCTGTACTCGGTGATGGATTGCCTAACTTTTAACTAATAATAAATACAAGAAAAGTAATAATTTTTTCCCCACATTGAAAAAGGTGCCAGTACACCGCACAGGTGTGTACTGTTACACTAGCTATAAATCCATATAATTGATTGCAGTTAAATATCTTGAACAGACTACGTTGGGCAGGACACCTTGAAAGAATGCCAGATAACAGGGGAGCGAAGATCGTATACCAACAAAAAACAAAAGGCAGGCGACCCAAAGGCAGACCCCGAATGCGTTGGATTGATGATGTGGAAGCAGATCTGCAACAGCTTGGGGTTAGGGCGTGGAGACGAAAGGCCCAGGAGAGATCCGAATGGAAGAATGTGTGCAAGCAGACCAGAGCCCTTCAAGGGCTGTAGCGCCACAGGGATGGATGGATGGATAGTTAAATATCTTAGAACATTTGATTTGGAAGTTCAATGTTTTGTTGAATCATCACCAAAGAATACATTTTTAAATTAAATAAATTAAAATGCAAGAACCATTTTGTGTTGTTTTTAATTGTGAATCTTGATAATTTTAATTTTTTTTTTCTAAACAAATAATTATTATGATACCAGTACTGCACAAACAATAAAGCTACTATACTACACACAAACAATTTCACATAAAAAAATTCATTTAGAATGAAATCAAATATTTTATTTTTATCAAAGTTTTCCCACATTTTTTGAAAATGTTATTTCATAAAACAAGAACATTTCAAGTTAAATAATTGTTTTCAATGAGAGAAATAGATAAATGTCAAAGTCAGTCATATTGATTGAAATGTTCAAAACAAAACAATGAGTCAATTGTAACACTGTAGTGTGTCATAAAGTCAAGTCAGGAATGTTGATAACATGTCAGTCAAGTTGACATAACAATAATGACCTTTCTGCTCGCCCCCTTCCCCCTCAACATAAAACTTGAGGGCATTACTTTCTCTGAAAGACATCGATACACTTTGTTTCAAAAAACTTCCATATGTTCACTAAAACAGCAGTTAGATATAAAACTAAACATGAAATAAACATTTAGTTGTAACATGCACACTGCAGACACTAGACATAATTTTGATGAACCTTTAAGACAGAAATTTTTCATACAAAATTGGAAAAGGTGACTAAAATAGACATTTTTATATCTAAGTTTAAAAGAATGATAATACTTATGCCATTATTGAGTTTACAATGAACTTAATAATGTTTGAGAGTAAATCTGCTCTTGTATTTGGTCTAATAGCAGTAAGTAGTCTTCTGTAATTCATTAGACTAGTAAAGATTCACCTTTAGCATGCAACCAGTAATTTGCACAATTTTACAATGTTCCTTGAATAGGTTCATGATCATTTACCTAAATTTAGAATTTCAGTGTTTTTAGGACCACACTGAGTCCACCAACTCTAATGGGAACAAGGCATATTCTGGGGAAGTAAGGGCAGTTGGCCATAGTGCTGGACACTTTTGCTAATTATCAAACATAGAAATAAATGAGTTTTATATCATAAGATCATATAGATTGGCATATCTAAAAGAGGTATTTTATTTCTCCTTACAATCATTAATATCCCTGCTTTGAACTAATGACTAACCATAGCTACCATGCTGATATGATTAGTAAAAACCTCTCAGTCATCAGATAATAAAATGAAATTAAAAAAAAATCTATTCCTATAATCTGAATTGTTAATCTGGTTAACATGAGAGCAGCATATGATTTGATATGAGCATGAATTTATTTTATATACAAATAGCAAAGTTACCAAATGTTATGAAAGCCACTGGTCACAACTTTTAAAAAAATAGCAAACAATTTTATGTATCTATGTACAACTAAAACCCATCAAAGTATATACAGTGCTAGGATTGTATCATTATAAGTTGATTACATTGTCAAGTTTACAAGTTTTTCCAACATAAAACAAAGGGAATATGTAACAAAATAAATAGATTTGGCATGTATGTACAACACTGTCATGTCCAGAAGGTCCCTCAAGTCAGACCAGACCACCTATGGAGATATGCCCCCCATCCAGCTCCCTGGGCACCTTGCTGACCTCCTTCATCACCTGAAATGATACATTTTTCTTTTCAATAAAGGTTTGACAGATTAGTCAAAGAGAGATTGAATAAAGGTTTGACAGATTAGTCAAAGAGAGACTGAATACAGGCTAGAAAGATTAGTCACATAGATATTTTGTCTTAGCCAACAGTCAAAATCAAAAGTAGAACGAGTTTTTGTTCTAAATAGAAAAAGCATGTACTTAATTAAAATAAATGACAATTAAATGCCAACCCCAGTTATATATACATCAGGATTTTTAGGAAGATTTTCATTAAAAAATTCAATATGAGGTGTGAAGTGTAAATAGAAATGGTAGTAAAAATTACCCCTTCCAAGAGATAGGCGACATTTGGAGTAAATAAAGAAAAAGACGAAGAATAAGGTCAGCATTACAATCACAACATTTTTTGTTTGGTTGGTTTTAGAAGTTGCAGACGCAATGATAAATTTGTCCTTGTTCCAAACCTTCCTCAGCATTACAGAATTTTAAGTCAAGACCAACACTATATGACAGTGCATAATAAAAGGCCAAGAAGCAATTAGTTTGATTTAGTTAGATCTAAAAATGGCTATATAACTGATATGTACTTAAAAACTGGTTAAAAAGTGTTTTTTTTTTTGTTGTTGTTTTTTTTGTTGTTTCTTTTAAATAAATCTTTTAGTAGCAACATAAATACAAAGTCCATGCATTAAAAAGAAACCCAAAATGCTAATCAACTCAAGTGATTGAGATGTGACAATGACTCGATTACTGCTGGCAGTGTATCAACTTACTTTGTGCAACAGCTACTATTCTGGCCTTCTCCTCTGGGCTTAGTTTCAACATTGTGGCTAAGACTGGCACCAACTGCTGTCTCTGTTCTCCAACTTTTGGACACACAAACTGGACACAAAATAGAGAATAAAAAAAACCATAGAGAATATAAGAGTGTTGCATTATCTCTAAGGCATCTTCATGTAATCTTATAAATGATCTAGCGTATAATGCTGCACAGAAAGCCATAGCATAGAACAATTGGAAACTGATGAAATAAAAAATACACAAAGAATGAGCTGAAAAGTGCAACTAACCCAACACAGCCTCAACCCATTTGAAAACAACATGTTTTTGAAGAACAAGCTCTGAATAATAGCTCTGAATTTAAAATTTTTTTTTTTTGAAGAATGACAAAAATATAATCAATAAAAAAAAATTTTAAAATAGAAAAATATGTCTACTTTCAAATAACATACACTTTTAACGCAGTTAAAAAAAAAGAAAGGTTTAATAATAATCCATTTCCACCCAGGGCTCTTAAACTCTGCTATAGGTACGTTTGTTTAAAAAAAAAATTAATAAAGAAATTAATAAAATAGAGAACATATCTGGTTTTCACTAAAAAGGGTATCTAGCTCTTGTTCTAAAAAAGACATGATGAGTTCTTCTTATAGGAAAGTTTTACAAAAATAATAATAGCATCTCAACGCACTCTACCACAGTAGGTTAAAACCGTAGACAATGCATCCTATCGAAAGGCAATAGGTTTAAAAAGTTTTTAAACCTTTGAAATTGGCATAAGAGCAGTCCTCATCAAAGAACTTGTGTTTTTTCTTTACACATAATATCTCTGAACTAGAACACTAGGCTACATATGTTTTAATTAGTGAAATACCAGTATATCTATCTAGCCATCATTCCTGCAAGTAATAGCTTCATTAGCTATGAAGACAAAATATGTAGATATTAGATGGGCCTAAAAAAAAAATAATAATAAAAAGAAGCTTCTGCATGACTTAGGGATATTTAAATTTTTGGTTTGGTCCTGAAGT
>JADKLZ010019686.1:1551862-1609442 GCA_021533235.1 Biomphalaria straminea | reverse complement strand
GCTACCTTATAATTTTTACATTTATTATATAATGCTACCTTATAATTGTCATAGTCCGCCTGAATAATCTCCAGCTCTCTTCTGGTCATTTGAAGCTCTTCTGTCAAGGAATCTACTTTAGATTCTAATGACTTTACAGTGCGCGCACTATTTTCATTTTGACCTTTAACCCTTTCTTGCAATTTTTGGCTCTCCACTGTCAAATCTGATATTTGGACCTAATATGAAAAGCATTAAAATGTATTATCATAAACTATCTTTTCTAACTATCAAAATGATGATTATTGTCCTAAGCAACTTAGGTTCTCAACGTCATCAAACCTTAAGCTCTTCATTTTGTTGGATCGTTTCTTCCAGTTGTGCTTTGAGTTGAAGTTCTGAAGATTTCTGTGTTGTTTCCTACAAGAAAAATAAATTGTAGGCAATCAACAAGAGGAATGCATTTTAAATGAACAGGAAACACATTATAAAACATTCTGAAAAAAATAAAATAAATAGTAAGCAATGATGACTTTGTGATCAAACAAAAAAAAATCTGTTGTATAGTACATGTTATGAGAACTTTTACCTTTAGCATAGAAAAAAAAAATTAGTAAAGTATTCCCAATGAAGGTGACATGTCCAGCACATTGACCAACTGTCTTTACTTTCCCCCAACTAATGCCAGCGAACCATCAGAGTTACATAGATATATATAAAACAAAATCTTAAAAATTGAAAAATTCATAACCTGTCTTCACAAAAAACTCAGTCTTTACCCAGATTTGAATCTAGAACCCTCTGTTTTGAAACCAAGTGCTTTACCACTCAGCCACCTTAGTTTGCTTTACATCTGCTATATTTTTTGTTAACATTTGATAGACTTTTCATAGGTATGATGGTTTAGAGTTTACAGCGCTTAATTATAACACCAAGTCCTAAGTCAGTCCTGGTGTTCATCTATGGTTATTCTTTATTCATCTATCTTAAATGATTACCTAAAAAGGGTTTTATTTTTAAATAGATAAGTAATAGCAACGATTGCATTACCTGCTGGCGAGCGTCAGACAATTCTTTTTTAGTTTTAACCAAGAGTGACTTGAGCTTGTTGGCTCTGGCATCTGCTTGAACTTTTTGTTCTTCTGAAGCACCTAAAAAAAAACACATTTTGTCTTAGGGAAACAACTAGAGCCCAAAGATCACAACAAGGTAATTAACTTCAATTAAGTTTACTTATGACAGATAAGATTAATGCTAGCTTTTTCATTTTTATTTATCTCTTTGCTTAAGAGTTACAATGCAGCTTTTAATAAATGGAAATTGGAGCTAATGGGTTAAAGCTTTTTCAAACTAATTCAATTTAACAATAATTGTTCCTTAATTAGTTTATTAATTTATCCTGTGACCCTGTGAAAATCACTGATTAATACATTAGTACTGTCAGTCCTCTGCTGTCCTTGGTAGATCCGTGAAGTATAATCTAGTCTAACAAAAGATCTTATCATCTGCTCTTATGTATTCCTTGTCCTTATGCCTTCTGGTATGATGCATAGTAGTGGTTGTCTTTGAGTGTCTATTAAATCAGTCTCTTGATTAAATTACTTGTTTTATACCATCTGGTAGGATACTTAATAGGTTTTCTTGGAGTGGTTTTTACATTATATTTATACCATCTAAGCATTTTTTTTTGTTTTTGCTATTTCTGTGCAAGTAATTAGAAAGGTTAAAGGTAATTTATAACTCTTTGGCAAACCTTTGTATTTGTTATATGTTTTCAATATGTTTAAATTAAAAATAAAAATATTTTAAAAACAAGATTACAAAGAGAGTTTGTGTGATACACAAACTCAGAGGCGTCCCCCGTCAGAGTCGGATCCCTGTCAGATCCGCTTTGATCTCTCAACGGACGGACAGACAGACAGACAGACAGACAGACAGACGGATAGACAGGCCACACAAAACTAATATACATCTTCCATGCTTTGATCTCTCAACGTTAGCCTTGTAAAGCCGATGTTCAAGGCAACTGCCACACTTGTTTTATGAGTTGATTACTTTACGAGTAAATACTGGTATGTTACTCGTATGTTGGAACAAAAACAATGTGAAAGGATGTGCAGTATATTAGATTATTAATTGTCTTAAAGTAGGTTTCATTTATATTGCATACTAATTAGGTTTTTTCTCTTTAAATACTGTTTGCATAAAATATTTTTAAAAATTAGATTTTGAGCTTTTAGAAAAAAAAAAAGTAGCCGTTGCATCAGAACTTTGAATGCTCTATATTATCGTGATGTCAGATTTTCATTTTCTCTTCTACTTTCTGAGCACTAAACGGGACGGACGGACGGACAGACAGACAGACAGACAGACAGACAGACAGACAGACGGACAGACAGGCCACACAAAACTAATAGCGTCTTTTCCCCTTTCGGGGGCCGCTAACAAGTTAAAATTAAGATAATTTTTCTTACTGATTTGTGTCTGCATGAGAGTGATCCTCTGGTCAAGTTTGTCCAGCTCTGCCTTTAACTCCTCAATCTTCTTGTCCCTTTCCTCCACCTGATTGTGAAGTGTGGACAGAGTGCGCTCATAGTCAGCCATCTCCAGGTCCAGCATGCTGTTTTGTTTCATTGACTGAAAATATGTATTTTTTTAAAACCACTTTTTAAATGAGAAATTAGAAAGTCAATTATCTTGATCAATTGGGAACAGGGTCTGTTAGCTATCAGATTGACCAGATGACCAAATAAAGTGTCCATTTCACCAACAATATACAGAAAATTTATACGGGGTATCGCTTTAAACCTGTCTGCTTGATCAGGTGTGTTTTAGAAACATGTGCTATGAGACAGCTGGAATATACCAAGATAAGGAAAAAAAGCGTTGAAGTCGCACATCAACAAAAGCATTTAAATACTGTACTGGTAATGTAAAAAAAAAAAAAACAATATTTGACATTTCAGATGACTGACAATTTAATAAATGGCATTTTTCTGCAATGCCATTGCTAGTACACTTGCTTATTATTCAGTTATCTCATTTAACATGATATTATTGTTTTATTATATCCCTTACCTGTCTAGCAGCCGTGAGCTGTTCCTGTAGATCTTTCATGCACACTTCCAATTTAGTCATTTGTGACTTGTAGTCTTCTTCTGATGACTTCCATTTGGCTTCAGCTTCAGCCATCTTGTGCTCCAACTAAAAAGGAAACCAAAAAATGGAAGTGTTAAATACTAAGAAAACTTTTTCATCACAATTAAACAAATATGCATTTGTAAACATATTGTTGTGACCCTGTTCCCCCCTGACTAACCATTTTTTCCACGTGCGAAGTACGGTGATTTTTGTTTATGCTTTGGAGCGTAAATGACCTTAACTATACTAGTGTGTAAATGTGTTCAGAAACTTTAGTTATGAGTTGTTGTTTTTGTGTGGATTTCTTGACTGAGGTTTTGAGGATTGTTTTTCTATTGTGGTAGTGATTCGGGGTATTGAAATTGAATTTGGAGATAGTGACATTATTTCTATTTACCGGGGATATTGATTGATCAAAGTTGGATTGTGTTTCTGCAATCTGAGAAGGATATCGGCGACCTGACAATCGGTGAGTTATTTTCTTTAATTTAAGCCCACGTCGTAACAATATGTTCAGCAGTAGTTTTATACGTAAGATAACTGTAACTTTAGCCTATTCCATTTCCCAGGGTCATGTGGAAGGAGGTGTTGCAGACTTTTGCAATGTGTCCATCTTAGGATGGAGTGTAAGACATTTTTACAAAGCTTACATCAACTCACTCTGTCTAACGGTCCAGCTGCCTGATAAAAAGTTTGAACATGGTTTTTCTCCCATTTCCCATTTTCGGATCAAGTTAAAACTTTGCCCATAAATCAATAATAAAAGAAAACAACAATTATTTCAATAATTATTAGTGATTAACTATTTCTTGATTTTGAAATAAGGAGAATAGAATAAATGCTACTTAATGAGAAATTTGGAGGTAAATATGGATTTAATCCCATATTTATGTTTAGACATGTTTTGTCTCCCACTTCCCATTCTCCAATCAAGTTGAAATTTTTGCAGAATTATTCATTGTGAATGACAATTCACAAATCAATCCAAAAATTAACCAATTACATAATCATTAAGTACTAACTTTTTAATTTTGTTTTATATAGCAGAAAGGGAGATGAATCCTGAATAAACAAAAAAAGATTTGTCAATTATTGGTAATTAATTATTTTGTTTGATATAGAAAAAGGGAAATAGCTTTTAGATTATTGGTAGATATAGTATTAAGGACAGAGTTCTTCCACTTTAGATAAGCTTTTGTTGTTTTTTTTTAAAAAAAAAGATTTTTTAAATATTTTTTTTACTTAGTCTCCATATTTTTTTGATGGCTAAGTGGGGGTGGGAGCATACATTACAGATGTAGTTTGGCATCTTCTTTATGTCCTTGCAATCCTTCTAAGCCTGCACTTCATTTGAGACCTCTCTTTTCATGAGAGTGGATGTTCCACTTTTCTTCTGCTACTAGTATGTCAAGAGTTGGACTCAAAATGGAGTTGATGAAAATGGCAAGAGTTCTAGTGAAAATTGTTTTAACACTTCAAGAGCTGAGCTATCTGTCATTGTGTACAGATTGTACATATTTATAACTTCTACAGAACCAGTGTTAAGTGCTTCAAGTAATATATTAATTTAAAGACTCATTTATTATTTAAAATGAAATGTTTGGTTCCATTTCAATTCTTTTAAAACAGATTTTGTTAAAAAGTTGTATAATGCAGCCTAATAAAACAGTAATTAGACCATTTGCTTAGAATTCCAATCAAAACAATGAATTGCACAAAGATATATATATATTTATGATTAAAGCAGTAAGCCCAAGAAAGGAGTGGATCCACAGTATGACGACAATATTTATTTTCGTACTAGTGACTACCAACTTTAACCTTTAACATCTAAATAATACACAAACTCTAGGTTGAAAAACATACATTTTGCTTCTCTTTATTGATTTCTTCCAGTTGTAGTCTGACAACATACAGTTCTGCCTCTGATGCTTTCATTTTTGTTCTCAATTCATCACAGCTTCCATCTTTCACCTGCAGTACATATCATGAAGAATAGTAAAAATGTTTTTTAAACAATGCATTGAATTCTGGGTAATTTTAGTCTTGCTCATTGTTTAAAAAAAAAATATTTTCATTAATTAAAGACTATAAAACACTAGTAATACCCACCGGCTATGCCTGTTGATGTGTTCCCAGGTAATGTAGTGTTTATTTTGCCACGAACATTCCCTTTTTCTTACTCATTGTCTTAATCATAACAATAAAACTATTAATCCCTACAAATTAACATTGCCCCATACATTTCTTTGCCCAGCTAATTTTAGTATCTATTCTATTACATTGAAAAGGACCAGCCTGTACACTTGAGTATTGATCCCCCTACCTCTCTGCCTTAACAAATATTGTCTATTTACACTCTTTGACTATTTGAATCTTAATTACACTCTCTGGCAATTCTAAACATATTTACACTCTCTGACTATTCTTCTGTTTTATTCCACTTATTTTTGGCCTGGACTATTTCATTTTCTTCCTACATCCTGTAAATTATAGGGTCCACATAAAACTTTGGCTGTAACCATTTATTATTTTTTTTTTGGCACAATGGATTCTTCTTATAAGAAAGTTAAAAAACTACTTAAATGCATAATTCAATGAAAATTGTTTTATAATATAAAACTTATTTTACAAATATGCATTGAATAAAAAATTGGACCAAAACTTGTCTCCAGGACAGTAATGAAACAAACAAAAAAATGTCAACAATGAAAAAAAAAAGATATTTTAGCAACTTACTTTAAATTCTGCTTTGATGGTGTCAATCTGTCTGAGCAAACCTTCTCTTTCCTCTTTACTGCTGGCCAACTGACCTTTCAACTCTGCTAACTGTGTGACCAACTGCTCAATGTCCTTGTTGGCCTGCTTCCTGTCTTCTTTAGCTTTCTCTGCTTCATCTTGTACAACATCTAAACTAGCCTGCAGCTTCTGTAGTAAGAATAATAATACTCTCCACAAGAGGTATGTGATAATCTGCTAACTACTTCCTCTTTTGAGATTACAGTTGTCAACAGAGTAGATAACTACAGTCTTCACTGTGATTTGATCCCATGACCACAGGTTTGGAAGCAAGTGATTAATCACTAAGTCACAATGCCCCCCCCCACCCTGATAATTATTGACGGCTTTATTAAAAAAAAAAACTGAACACCTTTCTTACTAAAATACATTTAAAAAAGAATTGATTTAACTAATACAAAAGAAGCTAAGTAACATTTAATTATAAATATATCTTTTATTGGAAAAAATATTTTGGGTACGGATGATACTGTTAGATGATCCCACCCATTGACAACTCAGCACCTTACCCATTTAACACTTTACACTATGGAAAAAAAATATATATAATCTGATTACAACATCCAGTGCTACATGTCCGTAGCAAAAATGACCCCTGGGCCCCCCCCCCCCCAATCCTGAGTCAAAACATCTGGCTTCTTTATCAATCGAATCAAGGAGATTCTCAAAAGCCTAAAAGAAAAATTATTTGCATTCCTACTCAAGACATAATGGGTTATAAAAAACTAGCAATCTATTTTCTAAAGATTATTAAAAATATTTAAAGAAATCCCTTATAAACCTTTTAAATCATTATCACACCTAAACCAATATGACAGAAAACAGATCAAGCTTTCAACAATCTACTTTTTAGAAGCGTTGCTATTTTAACATAGTCAAAGATGACAATTATTGACAGAATA
The DNA here is from genome assembly GCA_021533235.1 of Biomphalaria straminea. NCBI lineage: Eukaryota > Metazoa > Mollusca > Gastropoda > Planorbidae > Biomphalaria > Biomphalaria straminea. Next base: position 1,602,621 of record JADKLZ010019686.1, on the reverse strand, counting down.
TAAATCAATTTTATTGCTTAATATTTTCAACATTTTAAAAAATTATGAGTAAATTCATTCACAAATAGGTTCAACATAATTACCCTTAAAATGAAAAATCTAAAACTATCTTGCTGTTTATCCAATAATCCATGAATATTGTTATAAACAAATCTACATAACTAAACAGATCTCAAAGGTTTAAATATATATATATACTTGACATTAAAAAAAAGTAATTTTTAGTTATATATATTATGTAAAAGCATACATCTCATAAAGACCACAGCTAATTTTTTTACAAAAAAAAAAAATGAATTAAAAATAGCCAAATAATTTTACTTTAAATGAAATCACCAGAAATATTTAAATAGCCAATTTAATTTTGCTTTAAATGAAATCACTAGAAATATTTATGTACGATATATGTGAAGCTTAAAATGAAAGAAAATTTTAAACTGATGATCTAATACATGGAGGACGACCATGTTTGCGCTTTCCTCTAACTGGTCTCCATGTTAGGGATGTCCTTGTATAACATGGCGCCACACTTTCATGGAGGACCTCAGAGCAATGGACACCAGGTGGAAAGAGGCTTCAGACATAGCCAGTGACAGAGTTTGTGGAGACAGCTTGTAGCTAAATGTGCCAAATGTGTGAGAGGATCTAACTTAAATACTTTCATTAATTAAATTAATACAAAGAAAAACCCATTTATCACAATAGTTACAAAATAGAGTAAAAAACAATACCATTATAAAAGTTACAGAATAAAATACTTACTTTCAATTAAACTGTTTATTTTTAATAAAATATTTAGTAAGGAAGTGGTAATGGATATAAGCACTCCACTAACTAAAATTGTTTCTAATGGCATGCATCAGAGCTGGCCTTAGATAATTGGAGGCCCTAGGCAAAGTGAATTTGGTGGCCCCAATGAAATGGAAAAATAAAAAATCAACAGCAAAAAAAAAATAAAAATATTCAATTTATGTAAAACCTAGTGTACAACAGCAATAACATTGGGCATAAGTCACTCTATTCCTTCTCTGCAAGCCCCCTACCCGTGTAAGAAAGGACTGACCCCCTAAACCAGTAGCTTTGGGCATAGGGGCTCATAGCATGGGAAATCTTTGGGAATAAAAAAAAAAAAAGTAAAGTTCCCCTTTCAGACCTTGTGGTCTATATGTTAGATGATGTAAAGGTCATCTGATTCTGTGGCCTATGGTTAACGAGGGTGTCATGTGGCCAGCACAATGACCAACGCCTTTACTTTTCCCTAACTAATGTCAGGTACCCATTAGAGCTGGGTGGACTCAGAGGCACCCAATGAACCGAAATAAAAATTCCAGTCTTCACCAGGATTCGAACCCGGGACCCCCATTTCGGAAACCTTGCGCTTTACCGCTCAGCCACCCTGCCTCTTTGGGAATCAACCCTGAGGAAAAATCAGGAGCAGGAGACCCTTGGGTAGCTTGCAGCACACTGTGCTACACCATAGCAGAGCCTGTGACAATGCTAATCCCAAAGTGTATCAGCACTTGTGGCTCCTTTGGGTGTATCTGCTGCTTGGAGAGGGAAGACTGCTGTGTGGGTGACATTTTTCAGGTCATAGCTAATTCTCAGGCATTCATAATAATCCATAGTCTTCAGGCAATATAAGGAGACTATAAAATAGTCTAACAATTAAGCATGCTGCAACCAATTCTCTAGTGCCATGAAGAAAATATTTTTTTTTTTTTACAAAAATGTAAATGTAACTCTAAACAGCATGCTTTTATTGGACACCAAATCACTCATGAAGAATAGATGTATGTAATAATATTATGAAAATCAGTAATTGTGTAAAAGGTTAAAAATCAAGGTAAAATTTTTTTTAAAATCTAACCTGCATTATATTGTGAATGGGTTTAAAATCTTCTTCTTCTTGATGTTCTTTCAAAAGGAAATCTTGCAGTTGAATGTCTAGCTCCTCTTTTATGTCCAGATTATCTGACTCCTTAGTATGTATAAATAATATGAAAATTATTAAATAAAAATAATCATTACATTAAGTTAAAAATTGAAGTAAAATAAAATATTCTGACCTGCAGCGTATTGTAAACAGGCTTAGAGAAGTCTTCTTGATCAGGTTCTTCTAAAAAGGAATCTTCCAGTTGAATGTCTAGCTCCTCTTTTATGTCAGGACTGTCTGACTTCTTAGTCTTGAATCTGGATCGAAAAGGCTGATTTTTTTTCAGTTTTCTAGTAGCTTGTTTCTCCTCTGGAGTTCCAGGATTGAGTGGATTATGGGCTGTCTGGGAATATTTCTTGGTTTTTGGTTTCAACTGAAAGCAAAAAAATTAAAAACATTAGAATTATTGAGAATTTTGTGCATATGATGTTTCAATAAAAAAAATATTTTGAAAAAAAAAATTACTTCATTATTCAAATCGCAAGCCGACTGTTTAAGACGTCCAACTCTATCTGATTGTTTGGCAGGACTGCTACTAATTCTTGCCAACTTTGCTGCTTCATGCAGTTTTCTTTTCCTTTCTTTGTCCTTAAGCCTGAAGACACAAAACAAAATGGTAATATTAGACAATTAAGATTGTGTACAAAAATAGTTTCTCAAATAAAAAATAATAAATATTTTTTACCTTATAGCTGTTCTCTTTTGACGTCCAACTCTATCTGATGGTCCAGCAGGAGTGCTATTTATTTTATCCAACAGTGCTTCTGCATACTTTTTTCTTTTCCTTTCTCTGTCTTTAATCCTTAAGATACAAAATAATTGGTTTCATATAAGATAATTTATTGTAAAAATAAAAATAACATGAAGGTTTCTCAAATAAAAAAAAAATCACCTTAAAGCTGTTCTTTTTTGATGGCTCAAAGCTGCTATCTGAGCTCTTCTTTGGCTTGATCGATACTTCCTTAACTCATTAGGTGACATATCCCTGGGTCTCTTTTTTCCATGCTCAGATCTCGTAGTGGTTGGAGTGGCACCTGCACTGTTCCTTGTTTGACGAGACTTTTGTGCCTTTGTTTTCCAATAATAGTGTCTTGCATATTGTCTATTAATAGAAGTGGAAAGTAGGCTTTGGTTTTATTAATAATCTAAATCCATAACTCCTAGTATCTAAGTACACTATCTTTATACTATATATTCCTATGCCTAAAGCTTATATACAAATAGGCCTATTACCTTTGTTTTTCTTTCTTTGCATTGTATTCTTCTATTTCAGCCTGGCTATGGTTACCTTCTTTCCACTGTTGTTTTTTTTTTAGTTTGTACTTTTTCGTGGCTGCTCTGTCTTTTGCCAACAATGCGGCATACTTTTCTGGATTTTCTGTCTTTAACTTGCGACGTCGAATTTGAGAGTCAGACATTTTATTTCAACTCAAATTAAATCTGCTCATTTAAGAAGAAAAAAAAGATTTATATGATACTTTCATTAATTACATACTGTTATGAAAAGTACAAAAAAAAAAGATCCTCTTGATCAAGATTCTAAAGTCAAACGGGACTGCAGCTCTGGATCTAGATCTCATAGATCTTATATAATCTTTAGAATCTAGATCTAATAGCAACAAGTATGAATGAAATTGGGTTTGAGATCATGCTTGAGGCTAAGTTTAAAATGGAAGATCTAAATTCCGGTCTTCATACAATGTTAAAATAGAAAAGATTTAGATCTGCATCTTTATTGCTATTAGTATACCCTGCGGCTGCCTCTACAGCTATTAGTAGACTATAAATCATATTGCCAATGGATGTATGTGTAGAACTGTAGATTTACAAGTAGATTTCAAGTCCTTATAACTGATAGGCTACTAATCTGCACTAGACTAGTGGACTTATCACCAGAAGAATTAACTTAAAGACTATTATCAATTAGTTTATTTATTAAATTTAGATCTACAATATCTATTAGAATATCACGATTATTGCGTTGATAAATAAAATTTGATTAATTTGAAGAAAAAAAACACTATCACTTCATTCTTTTTTTAGGATGATCCATCCATAATCCTATGTCTAGAAGTCTAGACCTAGAAATGAATCGTTACAGATATAATATTATAATCTATACACAACACACCACAGAGCACACGTTTCTCCACACTCTACTAGGACCTTGGCTTGGGAGGCTTTAGCCTTTACTGCCTTTACGAGTTTAGATCTAATTCTAGATCTAGATTCTAAGTGATCCTAAGAGTCTAGATTAGTGATTAGTCTAGAGTGCCCTAGACTCTACTCAGTAGACTCTAGAGTCTAATCTAGAGAAGAATAGTCTTCAATAGTCTAGGTCTAGGTAGATCATGTATATAGATCTGGAATCTGGATTATAATATAATCTATTTAATTACTATAATTTACTATTTAAAAATGCGTGTTGTTGTTTTTTTAATTTAAATTAAAGGCGACGTCCTACTCTACTGAACTGCTAACATTATCACAAAATAATTGGGTAAGTTCATATTATTTTTAAATAAATGACGTGTAGCTACCCTATAATTATAACTAGAATCTGAATCTCAATCTATATATATAGTCTTGTCTATTATATACTATAGCCTATACTCCAGCCCTTGGCCTTGGAGAAAAAAAATTAAAAAATCATAATATAGCGAATTGAAAAAAAGATTATATTAGTTCCATAGCATAGACATCCATAGACATAGATCTATTCTATAGTTCATTGCGAAACCGGAAATCCTTTTTTTTCCATATATAGAACTAAATCTATACTCCCCCCCCCCCCCCACCTTCCAATGAAGATGCGCCACACAATCTTGAGTGGCGCATTATCATTTAGAAATGAAATGGCAATTTGGTCGTATTGGGCAAAATAACTGTTTCTATCAAATTAAAAAAAATGATTTTATTAGCAGACGTAGATCTAGATTCTCCAGCAGATTGTAGATGAAAGATTTCACAAACTTGACACACACACAGAAACAAGTTAAATGTTACTTACTTATACTAGCATGGGCGTAGCCAGGTTGGAGGTTTTGCCAAGTTTTGGAGTTCACCCCCCCCCACACACACACACCAATGAGGTGTGGAATTTCGTGACTGATTTTTTGCTTTGATTTTGTTTATTGTAGGTGAGATTTTAATAATAACCATCACTTGCCCCAGTGCAACCAAGAGGGGTTTTCAAGGAGGTTTGTGGTTAAACCCCCCTCTTCTCTAAAAAATAAAAGTTACAAAGACAGTTTTTTGGAAACATAAACTCAAAATCGGCCCCCAAAGTGGTCTACCTACAGTCTTCACCAGGATTTGAACATGCGACTTCCAGTTCCAAGTGCTTTATCCCTCAGCCACAGCATCTCCATATATTTATTTAGCTTTACACTCATATTTTTTTTAATAATAATTATTAACCTTATCCATACATTCAAAATTAATAACATGGTACATATAATTTGTAATAAAGAGAAACTAAAAAAAGATTTATTTTTCTTTAAAAAATTAGATCTAGATAAATTGGCAAAAAAAAATAAAAAATTCTTGACCTACTTTAAGAAGTGACTGTGAGCCAGCTAGAAATGACATGAAAGACTTGGACAAGACTTTCCCCTCGCAAAAAAAATTACATTGCCATTAATTATCTTGTCTTATAGGCAACAATACGGACGTTACTTCAAAAAAAAAAAAAAAAGATGATGAAAAATCTTAATATACAATACAAACTAGATCTAGATCTTGCTAGACCTAGTTTTTAAATCTAGAACTAGATTTAGATCTAGAACTAGATTTAGATCTAGAACTAGATTTAGAACTAGATATCTAGATATAACTTAATGTAAGTCATTTTAAGTCTAAGTCTAGATTACTCTAGATCTAGAACTAGATCTTAGATCTAGAACTAGATCTAAAATCTAAGTCTAGATCTAAATTTCCGGTTCTAAATGCGGGAAATAGTGCTTGGTGGCAGGGCCCTGACCCGAACCCCGCTTCACAGCGCTCCCCATGGGCATGGCTGGCAAGGACATGCCACACATGGTGTTTTTCTACTAAATCAAGGAAGAACCTATTCTAGTGTACAATAAATGTCTTCGGAAAGATTTAAGGGTCAGAATGTATATACAATAAAGATGGATTACACACGTACCAACACCCATATATATATGGCAAATGGGGGAGGGAATAAGAAAAAATATCCTGGCTACGCCCATGCTTACTAGATTCTAGTACGTCTATATTTATATAGACATTACTGATAAGTTTAATATATTTGTTTCTGAATATAGATCTACCACTAACTAAATAAAAAAAATTCCTTATTCAGGCAAGTTAATTCAACTTTAGTATACTAGGGCAGAACAATCACATTTTTATTAATGATGAATTTCATTAGAATACAGCAAGTCTTTGATTACAGTTATAATTGCAAAATCTGTGAAGATCTCAAGAATTAGTAGCTAATGAGTTTAATCTCCATAATTCTGTTCTCTGCAGTTCAATTTAATTTATTTTTTTTCAAGTAGACATGCTTTTTTTTTTTTGCTATTATCTCTGAGGTGTGGTGTGCCACACGCAATCGTGCTGTATGGTGACATGTATGCAAGCCAATACGCAAGACAGCACGGTTTCTAGGCTTTTGCAAGAGAGGATATGAGCCCATCAAGCCCTAACTCAAATAGAGTTTGATGATGATGATGATCATGCAATGCGCAAGCTACATAGGTTGGCCACCCTTGATCTAGATATATTAAGGAAAAGTCTAAATAAATACTTTGCATCAGCATTTCATTCCAATGAGACAAAGCAATATTGCTTAATTTAAATACACTAAGTCAATAAAACATAGAATATAGTCTAGAAAGTGTAGAAGTAAATCTTGATTCTCCCACTCTAAATCTCTTTTGGGGACATATTTTGCCTTTGGAGGCTCATTAAGCACAACTCAGCTTGAGTTCCATCTTAGTTATAAATTCCAGGTCTAGATTGAGATTTGAACAAATAAGGTCTAATAAAAAAAAGTTTCTTACCTTTCTTACATAAATCCAAAGGTAAATGTTGTCTGTCCACATTTATATACTTCATGAAATTCACAAATGCACAAAATCCATATATAGAAATGAATTTCATAAAAAATTTGCTAAATAAACTTGTATAAACATAGATACACCCATCAGTAAAAGCAAGTACACCACAGATGGCAAATAAATGGAGTTAATGAATCTTGAACTCGAAAAATGCATTTTTCATTGAAAATCTGTTTTCAGACATATTGCAGTTGACACAGTATCTACTAAACTCAATTTCAGATATAACATATGTTGTTATGTTTATCTCAGTATCATATTTAACATCACATTCAAAGCAATATCATACTTAAATCAATCTCATATTTGACTCTACATCACACCTAACTGAAAATCACATTTAACTCAGAATCACACATACAGTACCGGGTATCTCAATATTAAATCCAACTTAATTTTAAATCTACTGTTTTTTTTTTTGTTTTTTTTTTGTTGTTGTTGTTGTTCACCACCCACAAGGTTAAACACAATACACCAACCTTGTAATTGTCTTGTAAAGTTTTCAACTGTTGTGACAGTGAGTCAGAAGCTTCCCCAGACTGTCTGAGTATTGATTCCATGGCTAGCTCGAGTTCTTCCTTACGTTTGGTCGCTAGCTTGAGCTCCTTCATCACTGCTTCCAGCTGAGCACAAAATATAAAAATGTACTCAGTACTAGTACTTGTTATATCCTCAGTACAAACAAACACATGCAATGTATTCAAGTACAAGTTTAAACTGTGCCAAAATAAATAAAATATAGATAATTTAGACATCAGTAAGCTAGCATGTTTATAAGTAAAGCAAAGTAAAGTTCCCCTTTCAGACCTTGTTGTTTTAGGGCAGATGTTACAAAGATCACCTAATTCTGTGGCCTACGTTAACAAGGGTGTGATGTGGCCAGCACAACGACCAACCCCCTTTACTATTTCTGACTACTGGGTGGACTCAGAGGCGCCCAATGATCCCGAAATAAAATCCCAGTCCTCACCATGATTCGAACCCAGGACCCCCGGGCTCAGAAGCCAAGCGCTTTACCGCTCAGCCTCCATGTTTATATTGCTTTCTAATTATCATAACACTTTTACCATCTAAAATATCATTTAATTCTATGAAGGATCATTCAGCACAGCACAAAACAATAGATGAACAATTTTTTTTTTAACTGGGACACTACATTAAAATACTTTTTATTTTACTGCTTGAGTTAATGGTAATTATGAATCTTTCAATTAGTCTGTCTCTACTTTTCTACTTTAAATTTTTTTTTTACTGAAGCATGTAAAATAGCAAACTTGTTGAAATGTTGACATTGCCAGTTAGCATACAGAAACTTAATGAATGATGAAAGGGAAAAAAAGGCTTCACCTGGTAATTTGTACAATGTCATAATGAGGGGTTCACATACACAATTCCTTTAAAGTAATGCAAACTTATCAATTTAAGAAAACTTTTTGGTGTATAGAATCTAGGAAGTGTTGATAATCTATATGTATTTTAGATTTAGAATAATGTTTTTGTCCTTTTTACAAATTATGTTAAATCAAATTTCTCTTTAGCTTATTAGCACTAAGTAATTTTTGTTTATTATTTTTTTATCTATTAATTTCAAAATATCTTACAGCACACACAAGAAAGCCAGAAGTGAGTTTCAACTCTTTCTATCTTAATTGATGATCATCGTTGATTTGATTCAATTAAATTAAAGTTGAATTTTATGAACTTGACTTTGTGTTATATAAATGAATATGATTATCCTTTAATTATTTACCAAATACAACATTTTCTGATAACAAACAACAAAGCTATTGAAGCTTAATCATAAACGGCTAGTGAAATAGTAATGAGAAAAATGAAGAATTCCTTCGAAACGTTGAAAACTAATAACAGAGAGAAAGAGTTAAGGTCGCTATATCCCCATACAAGGACAGACCCCATTGCCACACACGGACCAGTTGTTTCTCTCTCGTATCCTTGTCCCAATCACCCTTTATACAACATGCAACATAACACTCGTTAGAGAATGTGGTTTATTGTTTCATCATCATCGATGCAGTTGCATGTGTCATAGTGAAACTTCCCAAAGTAATTGGACAATGACCTACATGATGCCAGGCAGGCATTCAAATTAGTTACACTTTTTAAAAATCTCAATATTTTACTCCTTAAATTACAGAGTTTTGCAGACTGCTAAGAAGCACAAGGGATGTTACCAAATGAGCCACACCTACACTAAAAAAAGAAATCCTAGTACCTCAGCTTGTTTCTCTCCCAGTTCTTTCTTTGCCTTGATGGCCAACTGCTTGAGTTTGTTATTAAGTTTTTCTTTATCAGCCAGCTCCTTCCTCAAAGCTTCAACATTTGCAAGGCTCTAAACATTAACAATACACCAGTCATTTAAAATTTTTGAATATATATATTTATTTTAAAGTACACTGTATCTACTAAACAATATAAAACTATCACCAATCTTTATAATTCTTGCTTGCAAAGTCTTCATGGATTCAAAAGGTAAAAAAAAAAAAATGAATGCAAACTAGACAGGTATTTTTAAAATTTAACAGTTTATGTATATTTCTTAAGGAAAAAAAGTACTACCTAATTAGTCACACAAAGAAAACTCTGGTTTGACAATTACATTCTGTGCATCATCTTATTTAGAAAGAACATTATTGTGCAAAGCTCACTAGAAAAACTTGTAATAATGAAGCATTTACAAGAGATAAACAGATCACAAGGAAGGTCTGAAAGTGAAACTATACTTAAGTTGTAAGAGATAAATAGAATGAGACATCATTGACCATCATCAGCTTCATAAAGAAAGAATTGATTAAAGAACAAAAAAAAACTTTCTTTATTTTACTGTTTTTTTGGCATTGGGCACAAGTGTAATTCTTAGTTAGCTCTAATTAACATAACTCAACACAGCTTAAACATAACAGGTTGTGACTGAACGGAAGTGTGCAAAGCCATTTTGAATAACAAATTATTTTCTTTCATTGATTGAATATTTGCCTCACAAGGTCATGGCAGCATGATAATGATGGTAAGTCTTTAGCTTAAAGGAGTGGCTTGGAAATTCCATGTATGTGAAAGGTAAATGGATGGTAAAAAAAAAAAAGGCGAGAAGACAGACATCCGTAACAGGATGTTTTTGAGAGTTAGGGACTTGAACAATCGTAGTAAATGTGTTTAAATTAAATTATATTGTTCATTTATGAAGTCTGTATGTTATTACATTAAAGTGATTCAAGTTCCAGAATAAAAGCTTTGTATATATTTTAAAAGGATCTCAGTACTGACTTTACATTTTCATCTCCAGCATCATGATATTGTCTGAGTGTTCAGTAATTGTTTAAGAGGAAAGAACTATTCAAAACATCAGAAATGCATTGTCAACACAGTTTCATTGTAACATCAAGTAACACATCATAATATCTGGCACTTGAACATAGCATGTCACAGGCATATAAAAAAAAATGTATTTATTACCTCACTATAAGTCTGGACCACATCTTGTTTGACCACTGAGTCAGCCTTGACCTCTCCTTCATTGTACAATGGCATCACCTTGACTTCTTCAACTCTGTCTTTAGAATTAACAGATTTCTCCACCTCGGCCAGTGTATGCTTCAAATCTTCAATTTCAACACTCGAGGCTTGAAGCTTCGTCTCCAGCTCCTCTTTAACAGCTGTTAGGTCTTTCAAAGTCAATGTTAAACTTTCTCTTTCTAAACTCTCTTCTTTCAATTTGGATGTTAAGGTCTCTTTTTCTGAGTTTGATTCACTCAAAAGTGATGCCAGATTCTCTTTTTCTGAGCTTATGTCTTTCAAAGTTGTTTCTAAACTCTCTTTTTCTGAACTTAATTCTTTCAAAGCTGATGCCAGACTTTCTTTTTCTGAGTTTGATTCACTCAAAAGTGATGCTAGATTCTCTTTTTCTGAGCTTATGTCATTCAAAGTTGTTTCTAGACTCTCTTTTTCTGAACTTAGTTCTTTCAAAGCTGATGCCAGACTCTCTTTTTCTAAACCTGATTCTTTCAAAGCTGATGCCAGAGTCTCTTTTTCTGAGTTTAATTCACTCAAAAGTGATGCTAAATTCTCTTTTTCTGAACTCAAGTCTTTCAAAGTTGTTGCTAAACTCTCATTTTCATGCACTTGGCTCTGATAGCTCACATTCAATTCTTCAAACTTTGTGCTAGATGTTTCTAGATGAAGCTTCAGTTCTACAACAGTTGTTTCAGAAAGTTTGAATTGAGCCAAAAGCTCTGAGTGTTCTTTCTGCAATTGCTCCAACTTAGATAAAAGTTGAGATTTCAATTCTTCTGAAGCTGCCAATATTTGAGAGATGTCCTTCTTGCTTGATGTTGATTCTTCATGCTCCACAACTTGCCCAGATGTAGAATCATCTTTATTTGTTAGTACTTGATTGTTGGTACTGAGAGACTCTATCATTTGTTTTAAGGCAGATAACTCAATATCTCTTGCTTGCAGCTCTTCAGATTTTCGGTGGAACTCCTCTTGTAAAATGTTCTTGTCACTGATAAGTTTAGAATTTTCTTCTTCCATTGATTTACATTTTTCTTGGAATGTTGAGTCGATTTTATTAAAGTTTTTCTCCAGTTCTGAAAACTGAAGTTTTTGCTGATTTAAAGTTTCCTCCAGCTGCTTTTTCTCCTCAGTCAACTGAACCAGATTGGCTAGCATGTCTTGAGATCTAGTCTCATTGGTTGCCTTTAGATCTGCCAGCATCTGCTCCAGGGAGTCTGCCTTATGCCTTTCATTCTCCAAATCAGCCAAAACATTATTTAGATTCTCCTTAACATTTACCAACTCTGCTTCGTTCTGCTGAAGCTGTACAAGGAGCTCAGAGCTGGACTGCTGTGATGAGGCTGTTGACTCTCTGAGCTGAGACAGCTCCTGTTCCAGGGCTGCACTCTTCTCTTGGTACATCTGAATCTTTTCTTGGCTCTCTGCAATGCTAGCCAGAAGTGTCTGTTTTTCTGATATCAAACCTTCTTCCAGGCCTGTAGCATTTTTGTGCTCAGTTTCCAGTTGGCTAAACTTTGTTCGCAGATCTTCCAGTGCAATCAAAAGATCAGATTTCTCTTGAAGACTCAGCGCAAGCTCAGCATCTTTTTGCTGCAAAGAGCTCTGAGGCTCACACAGGCTGGCCTTCAGCTCTGAAACCTCCTGCTGATATGTTGTCACCATTAATTTGGCTTCCCCTAACTCATTCTCAAACTGTTTTCTCAAGGCATCACACTCTTGATGCTTCTCTTGAGCAAACTTCAATTCTTGGATCAGCTGATTCTTCTCTTCCAACAACTGTTCAATTTTCTGATCAGAAATCTCAAGCTTGCTCTTTGTTTCTTCAAGAGAGTTTGCCAATAGTTTTCTTTCTTCTTCTTTTTCCACTAAGTCATTGCTCAGTTTCTTTATTGTTTCTTCAAGAGAGTTGGCCAATAGTTTTCTTTCTTCTTCTTTTTCCACTAAGTCATTGCTCAGTTTCTTTATTGTTTCCTCGGCTTCTGATCTGCATGAGATAAGGCTCTGAATTTCATCTTCTAGATGCTGCTTTGCAGGGAACAGTTGGTCCTGTGAGCACTCCAGCTCCTCCTTCTTACTGTGCAGGTCTGAACTAAGCTGACTGTGAGCAGCATCTGACTCAATGTGAACAGATTCACTCATTTTGCTTTTCACTACATCATTACTTTCTGATAAATTCTCCACCTGAATAGAAATAAAAGTTGGTTGTATATATTATACCAATAACTAAAACTGAGACTTTTATAATATTTACAGGGTTATTAAAACTATTCAATGAGATAAAGAGTCCTATATAATCAATGCTAATGTACCTGACTTTCTAAGTCTGCAGTTTTCTCTGAGTCATCTGTTTGTGCTTTTATTTCTGTAGATTTGATCGTAGTTTCTGAGATGTGCCGCAACTGTTGCTGAAGATCTTCAATAGTCTTTTCCAGTGCTAAGCATTTCTCTTGCAGTCCTTCATTCTCTTCTTTAAAGCTTTTGTGCAAGTCCTCACCGACGTGAAGCCTCACAAGCAGTGTCTCTTTCTCCCTTTCAATGTCCTCCTTCTCTTGCTTGAGAGCTTCAAGTGCACTGGCTGCCTCAGCCTTGGCAAACAGAACAGAGTCCAGCTCTGAGAGCAGAGAGTTCCTTTCCATGATGATGTCCTGAATCATGCCCTTCATCTCTTTAACGTCCCCCTGGGCCGAGTCCTCATGCTGTGACAGTTTGAACACCTCATCCTGCAGGGTGTCCCGTTCGGTAATGGCCTCGTTCAAGGAGGACAGGAGGAACTCCAGCTCTTTTCTCAGAGCAGCATCCTTGTTGGCAGACTCTTCTAGTTCTTGGGCCAGGCTATCCTTCTCTTCCTTCAGCATTGACATCATGTTCTCCCATTCCTGAAGCTGCATGTGGAGGGAGTCCAGCTCCGATTTCATGCTCTCTCTTTCAGCGTGCATCTCTACCAACTCAAATGTCAGTGTCTCCTGTCTGTCCCCCAAAACAGCCAGCTTCTCAGCCAAATGCTGCTTTTGATCCTGCAGCTTGTTAATGATCTCTGTGTATTTAAGATCAAGGTCACTGCTGGCACCAGAAAGAGTTACCTGTCCTTTAATCTGAGCCTCTTCCAGGGCTAGAGTTAGAGAAGTCTTTTCCTTCTCCAGCTCAATAATCTTGGCTTTCAGAGTTTCAATCCTGGAGAGCTCCCCTGTCGTCTCCTCCACCACATGATTTGATACTTTTATAAATTTTTCTATCCTCTCTGTGTAAACAAACACAGGGGCATCATTCTTTTCACTTTGGGTCATTTCCTTCTTTGCTGGTTGAGAAATCACCAGCGCTTGTTCATCCTGCGAGTCTTTCTCCGATTCTTCCTGAATGTCAGGCAAGTCTGACCACCCCATCTCCTCGGACACCCCAGGCCCATTAGCAGACTCTAACTCTGATATTCTCCTTTGAGCATTAGCAAGCTCTTGCTTTAATGTCTGGAGGACATCATCATTGCCTTCAGTGTTAGGCTTAGCCTCAGTATCAGATAACTTTAATTTCATCTCTGACAGTTCCTTTTCTAGAAAATCCAACATCTTTTGCTTCTCTTTCAGCTGAGACTCCAAGTCATCCACACCTTTATGCTCATCACTCATTGTGCATTCTTCTAGATCTTTCAAACTTTGCTCTAGCTTAGAATTTTCCAAATTTGCTCTTTCCAAATCAGTCTCTAGATCTTTCAAACTTTGCTCTAGCTTAGAATTTTCCAAATTTGTTCTTTCCAAATCAGTCGTCAAATGTTGATTGGTAGCAATGGTTTCATCCTTCTCTAATTTTAACTTCTCTATTTCATATTTGAGATTTGTTTCCATGTTGATGAAATCATCTTTATTCTGCTGCTCTTTGGACCTAAGGGCTTCAATTTCTTGAACAAGAGACAGGATTTTTTCAGATGCCTCATTTTTTTCAGAGTCGGATGAGACAGAACTAGTCTTCAGTTGCTCCACCAGTTTTTCTGCCTCCTCCAACCTGACACACAGAGACTGTTTTTCTGTTTCTAGAGAGTGCAGCCTGTTGATCTCTGCCTGCAGGAGGTCAATCTGTTCTCTCCTCTGCTCACTGTTGGATTCCATCTTGTCCAACTTATCAGTGAGCTCGTCATTGAGCTTGGACATCAGCTCCAGCTTGGTCCTCAGTGTTTTATTTTCTTTCTCAGCATCTAGAAACTTTTCATTCAGGGAGCTGGAATTAGAGACATCTTTTAATAATGATTCCTTCTCTGCCTTCCAAGATAAAGCTTCTTCCTCTAAGTCTTCAAGTTTGATCTGTAGGGAAGATTTTTCTGAAATGAGAAGCTGAAAAAAAATTCTTATAAACAAGAGATCATGAGATCTAAAATAAAAATCTTGTGATGGGAGTTCAAAAGAAGTTTCTTTTATAATTTTCTTTTGTAGTTATTAGAACTAAACACATCAAGGACACAAACTAGTAGCCATGAAGTCAGAACGGTTGATTCTTTTAACTTACATTCATAGTTTGTCCTTATAAGTCTATGTGATTTCAATATTGTGATTCTATTGGACTTCAGTTGTTCTCACTGAATTTATTAAAGAAGATGTTCTAAATTTTTATTCTTGGATTTATTCTGTGCTTTATTCATCTTTGTTTTGTTGTTTCATAATGAATCAGCCAAGAAAAAAAAAAAGTTGATTTAGCAAAGTTTAAGCCAAAGATAAGAAGATAAACATTATTTCTCTAAGTGCACTTTCTGTCCCGGCTGAGCTTGAGAGAGAGATTATATTAAACTAAGATCCTTCATAGCCACATGTAATGCTGTATTCTTCCTTGACATTTGGACCCCGAAAACAATATCTTCAATTAAACCTCAAAATTTGTTACACTAACGGGTACTTCAGAAGTTCTGATATCAACATACTTTATTTGAATCTGTGGCTAAAGAGAATTCCTGCTGTAAACACTGAAGTGTGGACGTCAATGTTTCATTTTTCATCTTTAAACATTCACTTTCTTCAAGCAAATTCTAAAAAAAAAAATAATTTTTAAATCAAAATTGCACAAGTATTCAATGGCAAAGACAATACATGAATCAATAAAAAAAAAATTAACCAATTAGTCAACTAGTGGCTTTTTCCCCCCTTAGATAGTTGTACATGTTATTGCCCTAACCGATTATTGGATTAAGTTGAAACTTTTAACAATCATTTTATTGCCTTACAAAACATGAAACAATTTTAAAAATTAACCAATTAATTATTAGTAATATATTATTTTGTTTGGTATTAAAAAGGGAAAAAAGTTCTACATTATTTAGATATATAGTTGTAAGTGTATACGTCTTCCCTTAGATAAGCTTTGTTCTTTAAAAAAAAGTTTTTTTTATATTTTGTTTGTTCAATATATAAGCTCTGTACCTTATTTATTTTGTCACACTGGACAAACTTGTCATGTAAAGCATCTTTTTCTTTCTGAAGTGTTATACATTGTTCCTCAAATTTCTGAGAAAGAGGAGAAAAATAAACAACTACCTTTTTAAATAAAATGATTCTATTTTTTAAAAGCCTGAAATCCAACTGATACTTTGGTAGATAATTAGGAAAATAAATAGATAAACCATAATGGTACACATTTTGGATATTTCCAGGAGGAATGAGACTAATAATTGAAAAAGAACATTTGTAACATCATCCCAACAAAGATGGTACACCACCATCAAATAGGTTCAAACATAAATACCTCCAAAGAATATGAGTTCCATTTACACTGATGAGGTCAAGAAAACAGAGAATATGTGAAATGTTTTAAGGATGGCCTTGGTGAAAAGAAACAAGTTTGGTGGGCCAGTTAGGATAGTGTAAGAAACCTAAAACAGAAACTGAAAATTGTAATTGGCAACATGGATTACACTTCAACATCTGGATGGAAAAGTTAAAAAAAAAAAAAAAGGAAAAGAAAGAAAAGTGAAATGATTATGAAATTATTGAGACAGAACTTTGACCACTATATGATATAACATTCTATTTTTAATGTGAAAGAAATGACTACTTATTGGCTACCACATGACATGTGTATATTGGCTACCACATGACTACCATTATATGACAAATATGAAAGAGTTCAGCTAAATTCACCAAATAATTTTTTATCAGATTAATGTGCTAAACATTTTCAATTAAGCAAAACAAAAATTTAAAAAATGTAATTATTAGATACTGGTATAACCTTTGAAAGTTCAACATTTATAGATGGATGCATGGTCAAGTGGTGTGCGTTCTTCTCTGTTGTCTCATTGGCTAGGTTCAAACCCTGCCTCACTACCAGCTCCTAACATTCTTTAGGGAGGTTTGGGCTATGATTTAAATATCTTCAATTCTGAAGGAACATCCAAAACTTTGTCAATTAATCTAGCTTTATTGAAAAATGATGTAAATATTTAGCTCGTATAAGCTGGACAAAGATCTGTCACTGGTCTAAAGGGATGTGTTCCACTTGCTTGTTAAGATATTAAAACAAAAAAAAAAAAAAAACAATTAAAAAAAACACCTACTTTTATTTGCTCTGCACATGTTTCTTGACTACTTTGTACTGCATTATAAGCAAGCACAACTTCCTGCTTCTCTTTGTTTAATTCTTGTATTTCTTCTTCAAGAGCCTAAACAAAATTGTATTGATAATTTAAAAATCCATATTTTTTGTTAAAAAATAATCATCATCATGAATCCAAAAATGGGAATGGCTTTGGGAGTAAACCCTGAGGAAAAAAAAAATCAGAAACTGGTGACATTAGGACACTTTCATTAGGACAGCATTCAGTGTCCGAACATGGGATGCTACTGCTTCGAAACAGTATACGGTAACTGCTGTTTCTTTGTCACATCAGGGGGTGGGGGGAGGAGCTGCTCTGGGGGACATTAATCCCACCATAGTTAATGCCCATCACATTTTATCATCTTAATCAAACTCCATGTGAGTGAGGGCTTGAGGCTCTAATCTAATCTTACTAAATCTCTGGGGGCATTGGGAGTCAAAGTTTAGCCTAACCCTAATGCAGTACAATAGTGCTTGTTTAGGGTTGGGCAGCCTTCACCGTGAGGGGGACTCACCCTGATATAGACTATGTGGGCTTTTATGCAACTTGTACCAGTATTCAAAGGATCTTTCCATTCCTACTGTTTGGAAAATTGCTAGAGCATGATGGGAGTTTGATAGGTGATGTTAAATAGCTTTTCGCATCAAATAATTACATTTATACTATTTTAATAAAATGTGTACATAATCAGAGAACATGAAATAAGCCCGTCAAAGATAAAGTGATACCTTACTGAGATTGTTGTCAACACAATCTACCTACTTTGAGTTTTTTGTTTAGATCTGCATTATCACTCGAGTCTTGTTGACTTTTTTCAAGTTCTTGCACCTTATTTTCAAGTTCTAGATTTAATATATAAGTGATAGAATTAAGTATGTAGCGATTAGAGGAAACATGTATCTAAAATAGAAAAAAACAACAACATTTTAATGCATATCTTTAAAGCATAATATATAACATTATAAAGACAAAAATTATTACTGCACCTGAATTTTTAACTTTTGATTTCTGCAACAATATAGTTTGTCTTTTTACAAATTTGACAAGATCCTCTTTAGACAATGACTCCAGCTAAAATGTAAGGAAATTTATTTATGATTTACAATCATTTTGATGTGGTGAATTAGTAGATAAATGGGAAGGGGGGGGGACAAGCTAAACTGCATCTCTAACAGCTACAGAAGTGCTGGTTTCCAGAGGTGCCAATAGCTAAAAGTGACACATAAATTGAATTTTTTAAACACTCTTTAAAGTGAAAATTTAAATCAGTCTAGATTTATTAAAAAATGATGCATTAGTTGGCTCGTTTAAGCTGGAAAAAGAACGGTCACTGGCTTAAAGGAATGGGTTCGATTCCTTGTTAAAATTATAATTATTGCTATTAATTTTCTTAAAAAAAAAAAGAATTACCTTTCCTTTAGGTGTTGCCGCACCAGAAGGAGTATCTGCTCTATCATCAGCCATTACAATTTAGTCATCAAGAACTAGACAAGCAATAACAAGAATAATTAACTGTTTGTAGAGCTGTCAATGTACTCAAATTAGGTGACCGGTCATTTCATCCCCGGTCACTTCATTCCCGGTCTTTTCATCCCCAATTAAATATTTTTTCTTATTCATTGTTCAATTGTGCTGAAAAGGATTTGATTTTAAGCCCTTATTTTATTCAATATATAAATATGATTATGAAGAATTCTTTTTTCATATTTACTTTACAAGTTTTTAATGCGTTTTTAGTGTTTCCCTTCCACTTCTCATTCTTGATGAGAAATATAATAATATATTGTAAGTCTGTGTAGGTGTTTAGCTATAGCGCTTCTATTGAATCTGGGGGATGTAATAATATTACCCCGAGGAAGTAATAATCAAAGGCCAAGGTGTGGTGGACATAGTAGAAATCTTTTGAGTGATAAGTACGCTTAGAATTGTTATGACCATGCGCGATAGCCAAGTTGCTGTTGAAGTGGTTGAAATCATTTAAGACATAAAACGATTAGAATACTAATGATCATGCCGCTGATAACTCCTGCCGTCCATATTTTCCTTTATTTTATTTTTCTAACGTCGTTTGTAGCCTTGAAATAAGGTTTTATTTTTTTTTCTAATAAACCCTAACTTCACCCATCCATCATGTCGCCTCTATAAGTTTTGCTTTAATTTCTTTTAAACATTAAAGTTGTAAAGTGTGTTATAGGCAAAGAGAATTACAAACATTGTTCAGCAATATGAATCGATGGACCTACAATGGCTTACTTATTTATCTTGTGAATATGGTAGGATGTATAAAAATAATTTTGCATGACCTTTATATTCATAAATGTTACATTTTTATAGTTTCTAGTATCATTTAATATTATTCTTATCTCATTTGTTGCATTTTTGTCATGTAAATAAAATAAATATATTTAATATTGCTTATTAAATTTCATGATTTCTACAATTACTATTTGTTTGATAAAATGATCAGATGATAAAAAGAACAGGGGATGAAATGACCAGGGGGTGAAATGACCGGGGATGAAAGGGGATGAAGTGACAGGGGATGAAATGACCGGGGATGAAGTGACCAGGGGATGAAGTGACCGGGGATGAAATGACCAGGGGATGAAGTGACTGGGGGATGAAATGACCGGGAACCTCAAATTATGCCAATATTGTTAAAGTTCCAGACAACTCATTAAACTTTTTTTCACAATGACGAAAGTATTAGATGATTACATTGTTTTGTAATGTTTGTAATGACGAAAGTATTGGATGATTACATTGTTTTGTAATGTATGTATTTTATACTGAGTCCACTAAGATTTATAGAATGCAAGATCTGTGGCACAAAAAAAAATGGGAGATGATGGTGGTGATCCTAAAGCAAGATGCCTAAGAATTTTATCATTATATAGTTATATGTTATTGCATAGCAATGCAAATCAACATATTTATTTTTATATATTTGTCCAATAACTGGGGAGCTTCTATATAGAATTTAGATCTACATACGATGGATAATGGAGGCAGGAGAGTCAATATTCCATTCTATAATAGATTTTGACATGATGTGAATTTATGAATATAATTGACAGCATTACTCAGTGGCATAGCTAGGAGAGGGTGAATTTGAAAATCTCCACAGGCAAGCACTTGAGGGGAAGCACAAAATAAGTTTAAATTTTACATTATATTATATATAATATTAAATTTTAATTTTATTATGCAAAATGCAGGGGCCCCAAAGAGGTTTTAAGTCCCCCTCCCACATGGTCCCCAAATGATGGAAAATTCCTAGCTACACTCCTGCCTGGTATTACTTTAAGTATACTTATTATATGAAATTTCTTTTTTGAGATTTCAGAGATACTCTAACTCTAGATGATAGATGGAATCTAGATTCTATAGACTCACTAGATATCTAACTCTAACTAAATCTAATCAGTAATCAGCAGTAGATCATCATTCACATTGAATATGATTGTCTTCAAAAACTCTAAAAGTTCATTATCATTGAGCCCATATTAAATGATATTATAGAATATTATTAGTATTATATTTAATAATATTTATTATAGATTATACTATAGGTTAAGAAGGCTCCCCAGAGACTAGACGGAGGTGAGGGAGAGCCAGCCTTTTTAAAATCTTAATTTATCTAGATCTAGTAGTAGTAGTACTAGTACTACTAGTAGTTACTAGTACTAGTAGGCGTAGGGACGGTTATTCGGGTTATTCCAATCGACTTGTCACTGACTTTCTCAATGAGTCATGAATTGATAGCATTAGTTGATTATTCAATAATTTATTTTTTAAGACTAAGTTTATAGTTTCCCCTGACTGAGTCTGTTAGAATCTACTGTAACTGTTCGACTGTTAATAATCATAATCATTGAATCAATGAATGATATTGAATTGAATATTGATAATGTTGTTAACTGTTAGATAATTTAGAATCCTAGATCTAGACAATCTAGATCTCTACTTTCTAACTTAGATTTAGATTATAAGTTAAAAATAGGCAATATTAAAGTGTATGTACATTTCATAATATAGATCTAGACTAGATCTAGAATGTGTCCAAAATTTAGATCGTGACATAAAATATGATTATGATAAAATTGGATTGTTTACAGCGTGTCTCCGGAAATACCAACTTCGACATTCAATGATCCGATTTTTGTATAAACTCATGTAAATAAGGGAGTTCATATAGATCTATCTAAAATGTTCATAAGTCAGAAATTTGGGTCAGCTGAAAACTTTGCATGTTGTATTTTTTTAAAATCGCCAAATGACCCTTCTTTGAGACGTGGAAGAATTGAGTCCCATGTAAATCAAGATATATTTCCCAATACTGATGATAACCTACAGGACAGTAGAACTGACGACTAAAACATGAGACATACGTCATTATAAACAAACTTTAGAAGCGACAATAAACGAAGACGAACGACTATCATTCCGACAAGAATTCAATGATCTATATTTTTCTTTGTGTAATGAACTCTTACATTTTTTTTTTGTTTTTAAATGTCATATAATAAGACATGTTTCATATTCATTGATGCGTGTTTATGTGTACCGGTAATATATGTTGAGTTTGTTATTGTTTTTACGATATATTTTTTTTAAAGAAATGGGGTTGTAGATATGGTGTGCAAAGGTGTACTCCTTCAAGTGATATCGTGTTCCGATTCGGTGCTACTTGTAGCTGTTTGTTTATTGTTGACTGTAAACTTGTGTGTGCCTAGCTCTTATTGAACATAAATATACATCAAGAAATTTAGATCTATTTCTTATAAATCTCTATAGTCTTCAAACAATCAGATTTTTCTACGCAGGTCAATTACTAGACTAATATCAGGTGGCCGAGCCTTGCTCGGTTAAATAAATGCCCTGCCCAGTCTGACTGTCGGACAATAAGAAGTTCATACCGGCTTTTGCCATCCATCCATCCCAGTGGTGCTACAGCCCGTGGTCTGCTTTTAGTTTTACACATCCCTTCATTCATATCTCTAAACGCGTTCTTGTTTGCAAAGAAATATTTTAGTGTAGGCCTACTACGGTAAGCCTAGTGACATAAGCAGCGTTTTTCCCGTTTACGTCATGGAAAACTTTCATTCATAAATTATTCTAACCAAAATTAATTTTACAACGTTGAGACATTTTCATATCGAAATAACGGTCGAACTCGAGTTTTCCCGATGTGGCCAATGAGTTGTAAATTTTTTTTCTCACTAACATGCAGATACGTTGAAATTTTAAAGAAAATCGTTAGAGCCGTTTTCGAAATCAAAGATATATATCCTATACTCTTAAGCGAGCAATTCTTGTATATCCTATTATACTATTAAGCGAGCAATTCTTGTAAATATATATATATATTATTTCTCAAAGTAAGAGGTCAAACGTGCAACAACATGCAACAACAAGTAAAGAGGTCATTTCTATTTTTAGCTCCATTAATAATTTTTTTAACGCATTCGCTTTACTTATTTTATAATGCAAAAAATTAGAATGTATTTAATAGTCAAAGAGAAAGTTTTCTAGAGCGTAAATTTTTTGTAATTCTTTAAAAAAAAAATCCATTAACTTGCAAAAGACCTTTAATACGAGTATTTGTGGACAATTGTGGTGGAAAAAAAAATCATTAGCAAGGTTAGAGAGACAAGTGGAGTTTTGTTCTTCGACTTTTTAAAAATTATATTTTATCTTTTCAGTCTGTAGTGTGCTATTGTGTTTGTAATTGAAGATTGTGTTCAACCATATGCCAAAGACTTATTTCCCTTACAGCTTGATGGTTAACAGCGTTATAAATGACTATATTTTGTTAAAAATGTGTTTGATTTCTTTTAAAGCAATAGCTTAACAGAGAAATAATTATAGGGATGTTAAATCGACAGGATGGCGCGGGGAATCTGTTGTAAGTAGGCTAATAAAATGGCTTAATTTAATAATTTTTACACTTTAAATTAGAGCGGGTCCTATAAAATTGCGTGTCCTATGAAATGCGGCCCCCACTGCGGTCGCCGGCCCTGGTAAATAGCGGCGTATGCTATGCCGCCGGTCAACTAGTAAATTTTATTTCAAAAACGGCTCTAACGATTTTTTTTTAAATTTCAAGGTATGTGCGTATTAGTGAGTTCGACCGCTATTTCGATATGAAATTTCGATAAATTAATTTTGGCTCTAAGGTTTTATGAATGAAAATTTTCCATGACGTGAACGGGAAAAACACTTCTTACGTCATTATGCTTACCGTAGTAGCCTACACTAAAATATTTCTTTGCAAACAAGAACGCGTTTATGAATGAAGGGATGTGTAAAAGCAGACCACGGGCTGTAGCACCACTGGGATGGATGGATGGCAAGCGGTATGAACTTCTTATTGTCCGACAGTCAGGCTGGGCAGGGCATTTATTTAACCGAGCAAGGCTCGGACACCTGATATTATATATATATACAAGAATTGCTCGCTTAAGAGGGATTAGTTTCCCTGTTCATCAATGAACAAACAATATTTAATTCGGATAACATCAACCAGGCCACCAGCTTCTTCTAGGCATCTCGGTTCTTGGAGGGTCTCTACAACTGTCCCCATGTCTTGGGATCTTGCCCATCTGCTTCCAAAACGCGGCGCCATGTATTTCTGGGCCTTCCCATGTTTCCTTGGGGGGTTCCAGGTTAGGACTTGTCTTATGTTGGATTGCGAAGGATAAATAAGACCTATCCATGTACCGATGGTGGTCCTTGTAGAGATGATGGTCTTCGGCCTGTTGGGTTCCAGATGACTATGACTGTCACTGACATGCGTCCTAAACCTTCCAGCTGGAGGTCCATCCTCTCCCAAGTCAGTGACTTCTGTTGTTTTGCTGTTTCTGTAGCTAGTGTTTTTTTCTACAGGGTAGGGTAGCTTGCCCTACGCCCAACCCTCCTCCTTTCTCAGCCGGGCTTGGGACAGTCACATGTAGAGTTAACGTACGTGTGCCAAGTTGAAATAGTTTACTATTTAGGACAACGCTTTGTCTTACTATTTTTAAAGTTTGAGCATGTAACTGTCTTCATGCAGACACAAAATAGAGCAGTGAGATTCAAAACGAATATTCACATTTGACTAGAGTAAAACCTTTAGTAAAATCACTCAATTTAGAAAGCCTTCAGGACAGAAGACTTAAAAGTAAAATAGCAATTATACATAAAACACTGAACCATAATCTTCAAACACAAAATTTAATAAAAATACTCAGAAAGACACAAAGATAAAGGCACATTCCTTCTTACATATTATCTCATCTCAGCCTGTGGTCCCAACTGGGGCATAGGCCACCAACCAGCTTTCTCCAGGCATCTCGGTTCTGGGCGAGTCTCTCCAACTATTCCCATGTCTTGCCCATCTGCTTGGCTTCTGTTTCCAGATCGCGGCGCCATGTGTTCCTGGGCCGTCCTCTATTCCTCTTTCCTTGGGGGTTCCAGGTTAGGGCTTGCCTTGTTATGTTGGATGCCGGCTTGCGCAGGGTGTGACCTATCCATCTCCAGCGTCTCTGAAGGATATCTATTTCATTGGGCTGCTGTTTTGGACAAAATTGGTACAAATGCTCCTTCTTCCCTCATGCCATTGGACACATATTTCATGAATTATTAATGAAAAGAAACATTTGCTAATACTCTAAAACTTTTATTCAATAACATAAAAGCATAAAATCATTTGACAGGGTACACTCTTATACAATGCTGTCAACAATTTCCCAACTCCAGATCTTTTATTTCCTTAAGAAGTGAATCCAATCCTTTAATCTTCTCCAACTAGAAAAAAAAAAAAAAAAAAAAAAATTACATACAATTATTATGTCCTAATAGATCTCAATCTGAGAGTATAGTTAGAAAACACAATGAATACTTTTCTATATGGTACATGTTATGTTCTCCTGGTACCTGGAACCAACTGTATGTTTACTATCAGTGCCAAATAAAGTAAATTATTATTCATAGCATTTTGTCCTCTGCTCTCCACAAATTTAGTAATAATGTCCAATGGAATATTGAGTTAATCTATTTCAAAACAAAGGCTATTATAACAAGGACAAAATAATATGGCAATTAAAATTTTTAGTACTGGTATGACTTTTTTTTTTTGTAAGTAATAAAAATGTGCTGTTGAAATCTTGATTCATGAAAATGTGGCATGTAATCAATACAAACATCATAAAATGAAGGTAGGCTTATATTTAATTTAGTCAAGGGAGGTAAGTAAAGTTGAACAGTCAGCAAAAAAAGGGAAAACTAGGTCTTGGTGTTTTCCCCCCTTGTTATTGAAATTGGTTAAATCTTAATAGAAAATTAGTAATAGGGTTTGTAGCAACAAGAAAATACTTGATGCCCCTAGTGCTACAGCAACCAAATTGCCATTAAACATCTAGGTCTGGACTGATGTGACTTGTATTACAGTTACTGAAGCACCATTATAAATATAGGTTAATGTGCATGGTGTAACAATGTCTATATTAAATGTGCAATTCTGCACTGATGTGCCAATATAACAAGTGATATATACAGTGAATTCTAGTGAACTACCTGGTTTTTCTCCATTTCTTTTCCAGAGGCTTGTTGTTCTTTTAACTTTTCAATCTGTTGGACTTTCTGTAAAATAATATTTGTATTCCAATTAGTACTGACTAAAAAAAAAGAAGAAGAGCTTCAAAACAAAGGACATTAATTTGAACATAAATTCATTGAAACTTTTACAAGAAAGACAAAAAAAACTATTAAAAAAAAAGCGTATATAATTATTTCAATTAGTTTGGTTTAATCATGTAATTAAATTTTTAATAGATCTAGACCAAATCTGTAATGATATTTTTACTAATTGTTTTTGTTTAGCGCTATTTCATGCCTTTAGCTTTCTCAATATGCTATGATCCTATTACTTGTCTGGACAAGTTGGGAGAAGGGAAAATGCCACTTCTAAGCAAGGTGTTTAGGGCTAGATACATGTCTATTATCTCACCTTGTGTAAATTTCTTAACTTTTTATCCACCTCTGGAATTCCAGTTGTATTAAAGTCCACAGAATGTGAACTAGGTGTTTCTGATGAGGAAGCAAACTCTTGTGGCTTGGTGCCTTCTTCCTACAGGATTATAAACATTTTTAATGGATACAATTATCAAATATAATTACAAGATAATTGTCACATATGCCATTCTGGGTTGATTTCTATATTGGTATCACACGAGAGTTATTTTTAGCTTTTCTTTGTCTTGATAGAAATTAAAATCTATTGGCTAGAAGTTGCATCAGTCGGTTGCATCAGTCACATGACAACTTCCGCCCAGAGACTGTAATTGCGTGAATTTCAGTCGGTGCGTGAATGTCTTACTGAAAGGTTGTGTATTCTAACATCTCTAAGTTTTATTAAGAAAGAAGCCTTTGTTATGTTATTATTCTCATCTTGTTGATCTACTATTGTACATAAGCTGTACTTACGTTTTATTCAAATAAAGTTCCAGAGTTTCGTTTTCTACAAAGAATCTTTTACAGTGAATTCTAGTTCGACATTAATTTGATTATTTTAAGAGGAGATTGAATCCCCGGCATCACAAGGACATTACATCATTCAACATTGAATAGACCTTGTGACAATAATAAAAGCCTAAAAAATATTTAGATGTAACTCTAACAGTGTTATGGTACAAGCAAGCTGAACTAGTAAAAGGCTGCTGCATCAATAAGCAGTACTTTTTAGTTTAAGGTGATTCTCTTTTTAACTGAAGATACAATGAGGTAGTTCTTGATTCCCCCTGAGTCACGTGATAGTTGTGTTTACATTGCGGAGCGTGTTTAGTTTCAGTTAGTTTATAGTAGGAATCTGAAGCGTTTAAAATCAATATTTAGTAGTTTCAATTTATTCATTAGCTCAAAACTATAATTTGTTAATGACAGGAGAATCTATAGATACATTTTTAAATAGTTTCAACTAAAAAAAGAAAGTTAATCCTTTGATAGGAAGTACCGAAGCGTTGGCCTGTAATCTGCCATACTGAGATCAAGATTTCTTGATCTTCAATGACTAATATACACACACTTACAGATTTTAGCACTCGGGTAACAAATCCTAGAAAAAAAAGTAACAGTTTCATCCCCCCTTCCTCTCTGCCTAAATGTAAACACGCTTGAGCTTGAGTAGAACACTAAAAGTTGAACAGCAGACCAGTGTATTGGTCAGATAGCTCTAGGCCTAGTCTAGTGTGTAGTCAATATGTCGACTAGTTGTTATAAAAGATGAAAAGACTTCCATGTGTTTTTCCTTGTGCGTAGTAGGCTTGAGTTGTTTAGCGTACAAATAACACATCTGATAGTCAAGGATAAATCTAGATCTACTCTTACAGTTACACAGGCCAAATGTGTCTTACCCCGCCCTTTCAATGTTAAATTTGGTTTCTAAGTATTAAAATGGATCTAGATCTATTTCGTCGACGCATTTTTGTAAACTTTAATGTAACATTTTGTATATATAGTATCTCAGTAAATTTCTTAAAAATGATAGAACTTTTAATAAACATAATAATACATCATGATCCAACCCAAATATAATTCTTAATATTATCGATGTGTATATAATGTATCAAGAGTTGGGGGAATATGAAATACATAACGTACATTACAAAATAGCTGAAGTTTATGAAAATAACATTGTTTTAAATGATTTACATATTATCCCATATACATAAATATATGTAGGCCTCTCTCTCTCTCTCTATATATATATATATATATGCCTTAATATATATATATGTGTATGTATGTGTGTTTGTGTAGTTTACACCAAACTTTTTTTTTTTAAATCTTGCAGAAACCTTTGTAAAAACATCTTCTGTATGTGAATGTATCATCGGCAATGTGTTGACGCTTATCATTACTATAAAGGAAATAACATTGATAATTGAAACCCATCCTTAAACAGTTCTTGGCCTTTTTGAAAACATTCGTCTAGTTATTAGAACATTCAGGAACTTCATTGATGTACTCTGCAAATTTAAGAATGTTTGTGACTGTAAAAGTTTGTAAAAATAGAGGAACAACAGCATTGGAAATATAGGAATACAAGGGGATTCTCCTCTTGTCTGCCAGCCATCACGTGACTTTGGTTAAAGTAGGTCAGAAATCCAGAACTACCTCATTATTGAATGAAATATCCCAGCAAAAAGAAATTAGAACATAACCATGTGAAAATTGTCAATGTCTATTTCTTTAAAATGATGCCATTGTTAAAGCCTTTAAAATGCCGACTGGTAAAACCAAAAAGGCAGGCGACCCAAAGGCAGACCCAGAATGCGTTGGACTGATGATGTGGAAGCAGATCTGCAACAGCTTGGGGTTAGGGCGTGGAGACGAAAGGCACAGGAGAGATCCGAATGGAATTATGTGTGCAAGCAGGCCAGAGCCGTTCAAGGGCTGTAGCGCCACTGGGATGGATGGATGGTAAGAAGTACCTGGTGACCAAGTAAATTACTTCCAAAGTAAGGGGTTCTGAAATTCAAATTAAAGTGAATAGCAAAATTATAATGTCAAGGATACCCCTGAATTTATTAAACTCTTGTGAAAACCTAAAGTTTGTTGGGAAAAAATAAAAAGAGGTTGGTCACAGCACCCTCAATAACAATAAACTGTACATCATTTGCCTCATGAATGGAATGGAAACTTCTAATTTACATGGACACAGAGTTACAGCTAAATATTAAATGCCCACAAATCCAAGTAAATTTTTTATCACCTGGGCAGCTTTGGCTTTACGAGCTTCTCTTTTCTTCTTGTTTTTGCTGACAGACTTATCTCCCTCCTTTGCTTTGGCATTAGACGGAGGTTCATACTCATGAAGCGGAGCAGGTGCTGGGCGAGGAGCATCTTGATTCCTTGCATGTGGAGGTCTGTAAGCTGCAGCTTGGGCTGTAGAAGGCAATAAAAGTAATAAGCAAAAGAAAGAAATAGCTTATTTTTTATAAGTTTAATCATAACATTATGGTTGTTATAAAGTATAAGTATTCACATCAACAACAAAATGGTATAGTCAAACGTATTTGAAATTCAACGTTGAGAAAGGAAAAGAAGTACACAAATCTGGATTTTTCTCAACTCCACTATAAACTGATACGGTAACCATAATGAATTTCAACATGTTCTATTCAAATTTAACTCAATATTATCTGTGTAAACTATTTTGTTGTTCATGATACTATATCACAATGTAATTCACACATAAATATGGCTGCTAATGGGGGCTGGATTGGGCATACAATGTGCAGAACAAAGGAAAATATTGCAATGTAGGCTCTAGACCCACTGGACAAGAGGGACAATAAGGGTGGCTACCTTTATTTTTTTTATTAGAGTTAGTCCCCTTTATTAGTTGATTTACGTCCCTGCCTACTGTTTACAATTGCCACTCTCTCTTGAATCATTGAGCTGACCAGTATAGTTTTAACTAAATATCTATATTGTTAACTTATATCTGTGTTATTGTTCTATTACTGTAACTCAAGAGGAGTGTGCCGCTTTTATGGGAAGAGTATTCTGATAACGAGCTAAGTAAAATTTATTTATTTGTTAGTAATAAGTTGGTTTGTGTACTTATTATTTTTCTACTTAGTCTCTTATCCTCTCCTGTAGTTTATTTTTGTAAAAGACATATTTTGTCTGTATATGAGACAGTATTGGGTCTCATGGATGACATCATGTCATTGTTAATGTATATATGATATTTTTTGTAAACCATCCTTTTGGTTTTTTTGGACATAATACGTTATTATTGTACCTCTGTGGTGGGGGATTCTTCAATTATTTGGACCTGAACCTGTCGTACTACTTTGATTTGTTACAGTATTTCCTTATCTTTTGTGAACCTTCATTTCCATTTATACTTTCCATGATTTATTTTTTTTGTAATAAATACTATTTTTTTTCTTGTTGTAAAAACTGAAATCTTAGACTTGTTACTTGTTTGTCTCAGTAGTTTTGTTTATCTGGAGGCTATATTTAATAGCCTAGATAATATAATTCGGGATCATAAAGTACCACTGGACTAACTTGCCAGTACAGCCGAGGTCACTGGTCTTATGACCTATCCCATTACTAGGTCACAGGAACCCACAGGGGAAGAGAAAGTCTAGGATACCAAAGCAAACATTGAGGAGATCAGTAGAACAAGAAACAAAGATGGCAGGATGGACAAAAATTCAACTGAAGGGATTTGCCCAAGTCTGATGGTGAAGTACTGTTGCAGCC
Organism: Biomphalaria straminea; assembly: GCA_021533235.1. Taxonomy (NCBI): domain Eukaryota; kingdom Metazoa; phylum Mollusca; class Gastropoda; family Planorbidae; genus Biomphalaria; species Biomphalaria straminea. The sequence goes on along the minus strand of JADKLZ010019686.1, from coordinate 1,572,239 downwards.
CTAAGCGCCACTGGGAGTGAAAAGGATTAAGTCAAATGTAAGTCACTGTTCATAATATAATTTTGTAAACCAATGCAAAAATTTATAAACAGTTATTCCTTACAAGAAAAATACAAGTCTTCTGTTATATGTACAAGTCTTGTTAATATTGAGTGTTTGTAGGTTACCTTCATTTATCAAAATACAGGGATGATTAAATTTAATTGGTCAACCAGAAACAATTATTATAGCTTTTGTATAGCGCTACATTCATGCTTATAGCATGCTCAGAGTGCTTTGGTCCAATCTCAGTCGTGGACCAGTGAGGGTGAGGGGGTATCTAAGAGATGGTTTTTCCGTGCTGCTTCAAGGCACTCAGTAAACACAACTCTGCCAGAGTCGGGTGTCGAACCTCGAGCCCCCTTCTAGGTAACCAAACCAAGCCAAGTTCAAGCATACTTAGCCTCTTGACCACGCTTCCCACAACAATGTAAAGGTATAAACTGTATTAACCACAAAACAATAATGCTCAAATGTGGCTGGATTGGGCAAACAGGAAAATATTGCAAAGCAGGTTCTGGATTGAAACCAACGGGGGAAGAGAAAAGCTGGGAGCCTAAAGCAATCATGGAGGTGGTCAGTGGAATATGAAACAAAAGACATGGAACCAACTGATGGGATACACCCAGAACAGAGTCTGACCAGAAAGCACTGCTGCAGCTCTATGCTCCACTGGAAGTCACTAGAACTAAGTCAAAGTCAACTCTAAAACAATCTACACAGCACTTAACTCTTTACCTTTTGGCTGCTCGACAACACTTTCCACCGGCTTGACATTGATTGCAAAGTCTTGAATCTGATTGGTTGGCTGCCAGCAGGCCTGCCAGAGCTCAGCATGACCAGCTATAAAGTGCTGAAGCATCAGCGTTCCACTGTAGTGCCAGATTCTTATTCTAATTTAAAATCAATATATATACATTTCATTATCATGCCACGAAAGTCTTTGAATGCATTATAATGGCAATTTAAGCTTTTAACAGCATCACATTGGGTTAATAAAATAAGGCTGAAAAAACTTTACACACTGATTACCCATTGCCTACTCTTAGCCTTGGGGCAGTGGTGGCTGTGAGTAAATGCTGGCCATCAGGTGACCATTCTAAATATGTTGTATCTGTTGCCTGAGTTTTGGCAATCAGCTTCTTATTCTTCATATCCCAGAATTCCAGGTTACCTGCAAGATTTCCAAATCCAGCAAGGCACAGGATTGATGAAGGTTAAGGAAAAACAACAACATCTAGATGATGATATTTAATAATAATACCAAAGCGGGACCTTTTTTACAAAGCTTATATCAATTTTGCAAATATTCATTGGCATAGATAACACACGAATGAATAAAAAGAATTCAATTAGTCAATTTTTTACAAGTTGTAAATTTTTTAAAATCCTAACAACAAACATCAATCCTTCAGAATTTACCAATATTGTTGTAACTGAGCTGTAAGGGGGTCATTGTAACCTTACGGCTGGTCAACCAACACAGACGACTCAGGCCTGTGTACTGAGAAAAGGACTGGCAGATGTAAACATCCTGTGTGTAGGAAACCGTTTTTTTTGTTTTGTGATCGGACTATGAAAGTAGAAAAAGACTAGATTGATTTCTTTTAATAAGTGATTCTATTCAGACTTACGGATTTGTACAGTATTTGACTATTTTTATTTACCATTTATTTATTACACTCATTAAATCATCTCGTTTATTAGAACCCAAGTTGTCTGGTTCTTGAATTAGCAATATCGTTGTGTTCAAGGGTTCATAGAGTAACGTAACAATATAGTTAAATATGTCAGATTTTGTTGATTTAACTCTTTCTCTCTGTAATTATTTACCACATTCTGGTGGAATCACCATTGATATCGTCAGTTAGGAGAGAAAGAGTTAACTAGTTGTACACATTATTTCTATCAAACCCATTCTTGGATCCAGTTGAAACTTTAAACAATTATTTATTGTACCTAACAAAACATCAATTGAAAAATTAATTATCAGTAAAATATCAGTGATTAATTATTCTGTTTGGGATATAAAAAAAAGGGAAATAACTTTTATAGAGTTCTTTCCCTTAGATAAGCTATGCTTTTTTTTTTTTTTTTTCCATATTTTGCTTGCTGTTTTAATTTAACTGGTAAGCATGAAAAGGATATTATTTCCTTGTTTGTTGAAACTGCAGAAGTTTCGAGGTCCAGTACCAAAATCAAAGACTGGCTCACATTTCGTGTTATAAATAGTAGTCTTTGCTGGCATATCTTTAAGCATGTTAAGCAAAAGCTTTTAATAAAATGAACATTAATGACATAATAAAAAGAAGACCTTTTTTGTGAAACTGTAGACAAATCAGAAATTATAGAATTTCAAATTAGACTAGTTTCTTATCCACAAGTAAATTTGACTATTTCAAAGATATAATAAAGATATTGATTATATTTTCTATCAAATCAAAGTTGATAGGCGTCTGATTAGAAACCAGAGCAAAGTTAATTACAGGTATTGAACTATTTACAAAAGAAAATTCAAACTTTAATGCTACAATCATTCAGCTATGAATTCAAAGTGACCACAAGGATACAACCATGAATAACTATAAACTCTGAGTTATTTGGTGTCCACTCCACATGATAAACTGGACCACTTTTTTCTGTAGAACAGAAGGAAAAAAAGTTCTTTATAAAATCACAAAATAAAATTATCTCGTACAAACAAAAATACACCCTGGCCTAATGGATGTTTGGGGTAATGGGTTTGTAAAAACAAAAAATGCTTCTATTACTGAGTCTCGGTGCTTGACAAACAAATCTCAGCTGAAGTTAAATATTAAATGTAATAAAGTCCTTACATGAGGATTTTTGTTCTTATTTACAATTAGTGTATCAAAAAACTAGTGCAATAAATTTTTACCAAAAGCTAGAGATCCACAATAGTTAATAATAAATTATGTTTTTTTTTTAATTTAGGAAATAATGGAAGAAGAGAAGGAGCAGTATTTAAAATGCAAGTCTGAGGCCAACTCAAAAATACATGGTTCAACAATACAAAACTGAAAAAAAAAATTTTAATACAAAAAAAGACAAAATGAAATTGATTGATTTTCTTAAAGATGAATCGACATTTTATTTCAATTTTAATCCATATAAGCACTACTCACGAGGGGGCACAAAGCAACTCTCTCCTTTTTTAGACAAGAAGTGTAATGCCTGTTCTCCATAGTATGAACTGTCAGAGCTCTCTGTTGATGTCAGTACAAGGAGGCAGGTTCCTTAGTCAAAATACAAAATAATAATTAGAACATTTTTAGTTAAATGTCTTATAACAAAAAATGTGTTTAAAACCAAATATAGTTTTCTATAGCTCACATAATGCAGCTTTTTAACTGTGGTAAAGGGATTAAGATGATGATTTGCTTCAAGAAAAATGAGGGATGTTTATGACACAAAATATTTACATTGCTTATTACAAGGGGGGATTCTGGAGCATTTTGAACAAATATTTAAAACCTTTAGTCTCAACCATGATTTGCACTAAGTGCTGTCTGACTACTACTGCAACCAGAAAGCCAAGACACCAGTGGAATAGTTAAAAATTGAGAATCTATAACACATTGCTATTTGTATTATCTCACAAATTGCATGACATAAAAGAGTTCAAAGGTAGTTCCCCCTTTCAGACCTTGTGATCTATAGGACAGATGATGTTGAGGTCATCTGTTTCTTTGTCCTGGTTAAAAAGCAGGGTTTTGTGGCCAGCACAGAGACACAGACCAACTGCTTGACTTTCCCCTACTAAACATTAGAGTTTGGTGGACTCAGGGGCGCTCTGAAAATCCAGAAATTCAAAAATCCCAGTCTGTACTGAGATTAAAATCCCGCACCCCAGGTTTGAAGACAACCGCCTGGCTACTGTGTCCCGCAAGTAGGAAGGTACCTCTACTTAAGAAACGCAGTGTAGAATATGTTCTAAATAAGATGCTTTTAAACTCAATCGAATGAAACAAATAATCTAGCTATGAACAAACATAAAAAGATAAATCACTTGCACAAAAAGAATATCAACTTGACTGACATATAATATTATCGTTCAATAAGTAAATCCAACTGAAGATACTGTCGATCAATATCCATCAATATCAAAACCAACAAATAACAAACCATGAACAATCTACCCTGATACATAGTTTTACCTCCCTTATAAAGTATTGTACAAAAACTTTTTTTTGACTGTTTACTTCATTGTTAGTCTTTCCATATTTTTTTTTAAAAATACCAATTTGTTTACATCAATGTCTCTCCAAGGTCTTTGAGACTTAACAATAAACACATTTTTTTTCTACATGTACACAATGTGACCTAATAACTTGGTCAGCTCTCTCTCTCTCTCCTTGTGAAATGAAGAAGAGGGGCATGAAAGTGTACATTTTATCCAATCAGTACAACTGTGCAGCAGTACAACAGTACAACTGTGCAGCAGTACAACAGTACAACTGTGCAGCAAGTCCGAAGATAAATGACCTGCCATGTGCTGTGCTGTAATAGCTTTTTTATAAAGTAATGGAATTAGATCTAGTAGACTTACCAATTTTATTCCAAAAGAAGTTGACCCTGTCGGCCTTGAAGAAACTTTTATTAGCTAACATAGACTCTGGACCAGAGAAGTTTGGGTACTGATAGATACGAGCAAATGATGGTTGACCCTGCCAAACAATAAGAAGAAAATTAATTAAAGTTTGGATTTTTGTATATATAATGAAACTTAAGCAGACCATATTGCTTGGACAATAATTATACGATACTAGTACTTTTTGCTTTAAAACTAGTACTATGTAAAAAATAAGACATTTTTACTTTTATGAGAATTCACCCCTCAAAATTTCAGTATGCTAATCTATAACAATTGGCTAACTAGACTTGGTTTTTTTTTCTGTTTAGTTATCAATTGTGTTAAATAGAAGTACATTTTAAATCAAGAAGTGGCTCATGCACACCAGCACATCTAACAAAGGTGGCCTGGGTTTAATGTGGAATGTTTGGCAAAGAGGCTAAGTATGCTTGAGTTTGGCTTGGCTACTTGGGGACTCTAGTTCAAGCAGAGTTGTGCTTGCTATATGCATGAAAGACGCACTATATAAAAGCTATAGTTAATTTGCTTTTGTATTGCACAACATTCATACAATAGCATGCTCAATACATAGACATGTGTTTCTATGCTGCCGGGGAGGGGGGGGGGGGGTTTAGAAAACAAAACTCAGCTGGTCAAATTTTTTAAACAAAATTCTTGGTCAACATTGGATTCAAACCCGAAGCCCCTTGTTAGATTGTCACTCAGTCACACATTCTTCAATTTTTGGAACCTATACTTAAATCTTTATAATTATAGTTAGCATCTTTTTTTTTTATGTTTTTCACTACAAGGTTGTGGATCCCACTGTGATAAAATTTGCTGCATACTTATTTTCATTTTTTAAATAAAACACTGAAAATTAAAAGCTTTGTCTTTTTTTAACATTTAAGTCAGCCAAATGAGAACGGAAAAATCAAAAGTACTCTGGTATAATTGGATTTTTTTGTAGGTAATCAGAATATAAATCTAAATGAGCTATACTTTGCAGCTAGCTATTAACTAGCTGTTAGAAAGAAATGAGAACTCTCCCAGTTGATACAATTCTTTGTGACATAATGTGTAGGGCTGCATGTCAAACTAAATACAATTTAAAAAAAAAAAACAACAACCCTTTTTTTTGCCTTTTACCACAACAAAAACCAAGCTAAAAAGTAAAGCTTTTTCAAGTACTTTTTGAAGTCTACAAATTAACTGCTTTTTTTTTTATTCCTGACTGTTAACACTTCCAAAAAGAAAATGAAACATAGCAATACCATGTGTTAGTAATTTAACAACATACCTTAGCCCCAGGAACATAGGTGGCAATAACATAAGGAGGCTTACACAGAGCCAGACTAAATGCTGAGACTTTCTGTAGGTGAAGCTTGTTGGCGATGGTTTCTGTAACACATTTACTTATAATATAAATAGGTGCATACAGAAGGACAAATATATTAGAGTATTTAATTACCAGTTTAATTAATTTTTATACAGCTTTAATACTACAGTACATGATAGAAGACTAAATACTTAAAAGTATTAATTACCAGTATAATTAATTCTTATACAACTTTAATACTAGATATGAAGGACAAATACTTTAATTTCTTCAATTATAATTTATTATTATTAAACTAATTTCTAGCTATGTATTGATGTTTGAAATATGTGAGCTTTGAGTAAATTTACCATTTCCATCTAATCCAATTACTGTCATTTGATCTCATCATATTCACTGTTTTCTTCTTTATAAATGTTGTACCCCATTGCTGTGCACACGATTGTCAGCTGTGTACCCCAAGTGATGTAAGGATATAACTTAAACTTTATAAAGAAAAAAAAATTGAAGCGGTCCTAAACCATAAATCTAACAAGGCCTAAGAAGATATGGTTTATCCAAGACTAAATTTTAAGCATTTGCTAAACTTGGAGTAAATTGGAACTAAATAGAACAAAGCTAAAAGATTTGCATCATCAAAGAGGTTCACTGAATGCAAATATCTATCAAAGTCAAATCAAAGTTGGTTATACTAAACAGTTATTTTATTTGAAACACTTTTAAAATTTCTGCTAAACTTTTAGTAGCTTCTAGTCTTTGAAATACAATTATTTACATTCAATTAACTAACTGTGACAGCCATATCTAAGTTTAGACACGCAGGTTTGATTGGATAATTATATGTAAGTAGTTTAACACCCTTTTTATTTCACAAATTTTATATAAAATTGATAATACCTAGTAATAGTTGTATCTCATAAGACAGAAGTGTACATAAGGAGAAATAGTTTAAAGAAAATCAAGTTACCAAAATTATTGTTTTCATAGAAGTGTAACTCATTATTTACATTACGAACACAGATGCCTTCATCACAGCTCCACTCGGGATCCCTGGAGACAAAAAGATAATTTTACAGCTTCACTTTTCAAGGATCAGTGATTTCAAGGGGTTAAACTAATAAAACAAAATTCCCTTGTAATTTATGTGTACGTAAGTTATTTCAATAGACTAAAAATGGGATAGTAGAGGACAATAAGTTAAACCAGAGTGTTCCAAACTTTTTCTCTACCGTAACACTTCGCACATCCTGAGTATTTAGCAGAACCACTTTTTTATTTTTACAGAAATTAATTCGCATAGTTTATTAGTAAAGTACTTCATGGAACACTTATTAAGGTCTCACACAACACAGTCTGGGAAATTCTGAATGAAGCAAAAAAACAATATTCCTGTATTGTATTACTCATACATATGTTAGAGCAGTGATGCCCAAACTACGGCCCGCGGGCCAGATCCGGCCCACGACGTGCTTCTATCCGGCCCGCCAAAACATTGGAACAAATTTGTTTAAAAAATGTAAAAAAAATAGAATTTTGAAAAAAATATTCTCATTAAGTTAGGATTCTCACTCATTCTTTGATGAATTCCATCTTTATGTTTGGTGTTCTAATATTCATAGTAAATATTTTTTTATTGTAAGAACACAAGTGTTGTTTTTTTTTTCAATGGCGATAAAACTTGACAGCTATTTTTCATTCTTGGAAAATTCTGCTACTTTCTTGAGCTAAACCAGTCCTTGGCAAAAGTGTGTGAAACACACTTTAAATGTCAAAGCGATTGGTACCATAGTTTGTAACGTTTGTGATTTAATGAACTGGGAGAGCCTACGAAACGAAAAGTGGACTCTGAATGTAGAAACTTTTAGGAAAAGTAGACAGATCTTTACTTTTTGTGGAATATGATAGTAGACCAACACGTTTGATTGGTACAGAAAGTGTGGCTGTTTTTAAAGAACATTACATTAAAAGGCATTATGAAGCCAGACACATAAATACATATGGTAGCATTCTTGGTTTGAGCCGTGAAGACAAGATTGCCAAGTTACAACTAGAGATTGGGGGATTGACAAGAATATTTCACAAAAAAGAGACAAGAAAATTAATTGTTGCTGACGAGTCCACTGACATAACTGATACTGTGTAACTCTTGGTAGGCCTATTTATTCGCGGTACAAACATCAATTTTGATATAACAGAGCGTTAGCAGCTATGAGGAGCTTACATTGGACTACAGCTGGAGAAGACAAGAAAGAAACTTTTCCAAATCTTCGAAAACAAGCGCTAAGGATTACAATGTTTACAAGCACTTGTATGTGTGAACAAACTTGCTCAATGATGAAACGGACGAAAACCATGTAACGTGATAGACTCACGGATTAACATCTAGATTCAGTGCTCCGACTTCGTGTTTCATCTATGCAGCCAGATATTCAGAAGATGGTTTTGGATAAACTTCATGCATCACATTAATTTATGAAAGTAGGTCCACAAGTAAAACTATTAAAAATAGCTTATTGTATTTTTTTTTCTTTTTGATGCAATGGCCCGCGACACGAATGTCAAAATTTAAAATGGCCTGCAGACCAAATAAGGTTGGGCATCACTGTGTTAGAGCTTGAAGAAAAAAAATAACCCTCCACAGTTGACTTGCTTTGGCAAGAGATGTGAGACACAAAGGACATGTATTTGTGTTTTATTTTAATTGTTTCACTGTTTACATAATCTACTTTTTAGTTGAATCTGTGTATATTGTTACTAAAAGTTACATTAAGTTTTAATTAACAATTCTTTTTCAAGTTTGTTTAATTCTCAATCTCAGCCTTAAAAAAATGAGACATATACATTGGTTTAATTATATAAGCTGCTTGGAGTTACAAACCAATGCCAGAGTAACAAGAAAGAGCTCATATAAGGTTTTTTAAAATATACATTACTAGACATCTATGTAGAATTCATATAGTTCTAAATGTACTGTACCAGCCTATTTGTTTTTTCTGTATCAAAGATTTCTTGATTGTCCAGGATTTGACGTCCAGCAGGTGCAGATTGGGAATCCCTGTGCCTTGTTCACGGTTCACTGCATTTCAATAAGACACAAAATAAACTTAACCAAATTTACATAAAAAAATGAATTATAAAAATATTTTAATTAATTGTTTTTAAAAGATATTTTAACTTATTAATCAACAATTTTTTAAAAATGTATCATTATCTGGATTTTGATTGAAAATTTGTACATATTAAAAAATAGCATTTCACATTTCAAAAGCTTTATTTATTAACTGCTCCATCATCCTACCGCCTCAAAATCAATGATATTGCTACTGTTTGATAACAATATATGACGACAGTTGTTGCTCATTATTATAACCTTGTGAAACATATTTAACAAACAGTTCCTGGCATTAAAAACTACTGTTGATATAAAATTAAAACACTTTTTTAAAAAGTAAATTTCCTCTTTCAGACCTTGGGATCTACAGGGCATATAATGTGAAGGTCATCTGTTTCTGTGGTCAAAGGTTAAAAAGCAGGGTGTCATTTGTCATGTAGCCATCACAACGACCTCCTTTACTTTCCCCAACTTAAGTAAGGAACCCATTAAAGTTGGGTAGACTCAAGGGAGCCCAAAAAATCTCACAATTAAAGATCCCAGTCATTACTGAGATTTGAACCCAGGACTAAACACTTAACCACTCAGCCACTGCGCCCTACATAACACATCAAACATTAAATAAAATTAAGTTCCCATAACCCTTTGAGCGATGAGCTGCTTTACAATGAGTGCATACAAAATGGAATTACAATTTTTATGTCTTGAGGCTAAACTCCCAGATGGATTTTAAGGGTTAAGTACCTGTGTAGTTGCTCCAACAGGCTAACACAGTTGCTCGTGGCGAGAACTTTAATGCCACAACTTTCGGTAAATTGACTTCATGTATAACTTCCATTGTTTTAGTGTCCAATAGAAAAATGCTGAAAATATTTGTATAAAAAAATGTTGATGTAACAAGTAGTTATTTTTATATTCAGGTAAAAAAAAAACAGAAAAAAAAACATGTATACATGAAGGTATAAGGGTTACTAAAAACAGGCAAACTATAAAAAAAAAATCCTAGTTAATAAAAGAAACAAAGCTTATATAAAGTGGAAGAATGTCGCCTTTTAAACTATATCTATCAATAACGTACAAGAAGCTATTTCTCTTATTGGACATGGTTATTTGATCACAGAGAAAGCGGTGGGAGGACAATATAAAGGAATGGACAGGCCTACCATTGAAAAAGGTTCTAAACAGGGCAAAGGATACAGAGGAATGGAAAAAGACGGTCTACAAGTCTTGCTTGGTGCCCCAACGGTCCACAGACTAAGGGATAGGTAACAGGTAATTTGATCACTCAGCCAAAGTGCTTAATATATGTATAAGTGAAGCCAGTGGGTGTTTGTACTAGCAACATGATTCCACCATGAACATTACTAACTAATAGCTTTAGGTCACAAATGAATTTTAAAAATATTTTACTTTGAGATTATTTTAACAACCCTGTTTAAATACAGACCAAAAATGTAACCAACACCAATACATTCAATTGATGAGGCACCAAGGACATCTCTACTTACCTGTCAGCATTACACCAGGATAACAGGGAACCATCTTCAGAGAATGTCATACACTTGCAGTTGGCGCTCTGCTCTCTAGAAAAAGAAATAAAATAATGATGATAGTTTAATACATTAATCAGCATTGTCACCATTATTTATGTTCTTAATACATTTCTTTAAATCTGCTACTCTAACATGACAAAACAATATTGTATTCTAAATGGTAGAACAAAATTCTTACAAGACATGAACAGGGTTCGAGTCACACTTTCCTCCATCCACAGTCCAGAGCCCGTTAGCTCCGCGAACTAAAAAAAAAAACAAAAACAAAAAACTAAATAAATATTCAAAACTATTATTCACACTTGTTTCAGTTTTACACAAAAAAAAATGGGGTTCTTTGAGATTTTGTTTTTAGCTTAGACAAACGTCACTTTCCTTAACAATACTGAAAGGGGAAAATACATTTAACCAATCGCGTCGCTTCATTCTTACAGTAACTGTTGGGTTGTTAAGCTTACTGACGGCCTAATCCAGAGCTATGGTACAATAACCAGCACTAGAAAAAAAGTAACATTTTCATCTAAGTCTAAGCCAATCCCTGTCCCAAAAAGTAGGTAGTTTGCAGCACACAGTGCTAGATCTGTACACCTTGGTAGAACCTGTGACGTAGTTGATCTCAAACTGTATCAGCACTTGCCATTCCTCTGGAATTTTTTTTTTATTTGGGTCAACTAGACCTAGGTCGTAGGTAGGCTACAGTACACAGTAAAAAAACAGCATGTAAATGGATGACGAGTTTATAGATCTAGATGTTTGTAGTTTTTTTCCTAGGACTAACCATGTGTAGTTATAAAAATTCAAAAGTGAAAATTGCAGCGGCAGGGCTTAACATGTTCGCTAGATGGAAATGACTATAGATGAAAAATTCGAACATTCACACATCCGCAACCACTGAACCAGCACTTTATCATACTTTATGAATTTGACATGTTTCTTGTTTGCTTTGGCCTTTGGGAATGAAGGAAGCCATGATAGATAAGATATAATTATAATCAGAGGTCTAGTCTCATTATGATAATATTAATAATAATATTTAACTTTAGTAAGTCTAAATCTAATTTGTCATTTGAAAATGTAGATATCTAGAAAGTATTAAATTGACTCGATTGAGTCATTGTCATGTTCAATGTTGTGTTATAGAATAGACCTAACTTATGTGTAAGTTGTAAGATTTAATCTCTAACACTAAGAACTTGAGTTTAGACGTAAACTTAAGTTAAGAATAACATTTCACTTAAAATTTCATTTTTTTTTTAACTTACGAAAAATAAAGGGAGGCATTTATATGAAATAATCAATGAAATCTAGACTTCTATTTGATATCTAGAGATCAGATCTAGATCTATATTCTATTTTATTTTTTCAGAATGGACCTAGACTCAAGATATCTAGATTAGATCTCAATTCAAGTTACGAAGTTAAAAGTAGAATTTAGAGTTTCTAAAGCAAATGTAGTCAACACGAGTTGTCCCCCTTTCTACTCATGTTGCTGCACTGATCTAGATATAATCCAACTTCACAATTACTTTTTGAGCCCTAGATCTAGATGTCGATCTTAAAAACCATCTAGAAAAACTTAATTAAAATCATAGATTCTTATTTTAAAAAAGAAAGCCTAATTCGTAAGTCTAAAGCAGCTATTAATATTATAATTACGCTTTGACAATCCGTCAAATGATCATAATGATGGATAGTTAAAATGATGAATAGTTAAAAATAATAATTTTATGTAGGCTATAGACAGATATAAAGTTACCAGACACCCACAACTCCAGACAGAGGCGTAGCTACGGTTGTGGAGGGGGTGGGGAATTTGAAAATCGCCCCGGCCTCCCACTTGAGGGGGGTCCTCCAAAAGAGTGTTTTTCACAATTTCACTTGATACTACTTTCATCTACACTGAAGTTGAAAGATGTGAATATAGCCTACAGTTTAACTAAGTGACTTCATTATTTGTTTAAAACAATTGTACGAGCTTAAATTCCTAAGTTCACTATTTAGAGGTCAATACATATACATTATCAAATGTCATGATGTTGTAGGCAGGGGCGGTCTTAGCAGTGCGAGGGGCCCTGGGCGAACGTAATGTGCGGGGCCCTGAGCTGTATGGGTAGACTATACGGGCCAATACGTATTTAACGCTGTAACAACAACAATTTAGTGTGACCGCCTCTAACGCCTTATTTTTATTACAAAACATGAACATTACTTAATTACTGTCGGCCTACATATATATATATATATATATATTAATAGGCTTGTCTTCGAGTCCGAAGATTAGTGAGGAATACAGTGTTTCCCGTGGCTGTGCAGTCCCAGCTGTGACCTACATATTTTGCCACATCCAGGGCATACATATATATATATGTATGTATGTATAAACAACAGGCAGAAGCAACTAATCCAAAGAGTTTAATATAAACATCGACGTCCAAGTGGATTTTATTGGGGAAATGTGTAATGATTAAGTTTGCGAGAAAAAAATCACCGATCGCTGCCTCCCCTCAGTCTGGGGCAGGTGCCCCACTTGCCTCCCCCTAAGGTCGCTAAGGTGCAGTGTTTCACATGGGTACGCACTAGGCAGTCATCGCTATGACCCAATTGGCAAATGTTGAGACTTGGTCAAAGGGAAATAATTAAATAATTATTATCAGGATACAGAGTTAATGGTACATGCTAACTCTGAATGTACTATTGAAAAATGTTGACTTGCTCAAAGGGAAATAATTCAATTATTATTATAAAGATACAGAGTTAATGGTACATGCTAACTGAATATACTATCTAATATTCTAGTAGATAATAATACTTAAGTTATTCCAGTTGACCAAGTCTTTATATTATTTCACAATGTTAAAGAAAAGAGAGAAATGGTTCAAATATTATTTTCAATAAGAAAGTAGATATTGAGTTAAAAAACCGTTAACCCTGTATGTACTCTCTTCTTGATAATATTACTTTTGTTGTTTCCATTTGACCAACTCTTCCCCAATGTTAGAAGAGAACTAGTTCAATAAGAAAGTAGATACTGAGTTAATGAATCGTTAACTCTGTATGTACTGTCTACTTGATAATAATACTTAAGCTATTTCCCTTTAATTAAGTATTTATTCTTTATTATTTCACAATGTTAACAGAAAAGAGAGAAATGGTTCAAATATTATTTTCAATAAGAGAGTAGATCAGGCATGTCAAACTCATTATGTTGTATGGGCCGCACAAAAACTAACTATGACCTGGAGGACTGCAACCAGTATCAATTAGAAAACATAGCCTACTAATTGTATGTAAATTAGAAACAATACAACAGTATACGTAGTAATTAGTGGAGTACCTGTCCCTTAGCTAAATCTGTATTGCTATTATATTAATTTAAAAAAATATGTTTACGCATTATTTTCCCTGTCCCGATGCTTGACATCTTTTCTGGGATACAAGTTTAATAATGTCAGGTTGAAGTTTGTTTGTTACTGACACTTTTATCACTGATGACAAATTTCGATCAGATAATCTCGAAAAGTGAGGTGTTTTGCAGATTTCATAGTGGACAGCAATCAAATTCGTGTCCAGTGTCATCCAGGAACATTGAACATTGGCGATAATTTAAGCCAGGGTCACGAATAAAATCAATAACGACTGGAGCTGGTCTTAGAACATGTTGGAGCTGTAATAACTTTCCTCATAATGCTTCTCGGTGAATGATACACTGAAAATGATCAAATTTAAAATTAGCATCGGTCTCTCTTATTTTTGCAAGAAGCTTTGCACCAGCATCATTTCTATGCCCAATCATGGTTTGTGCGCACAATGCGCCATCTGTTGCTAGACCAGCTAGTTTTAAAATAGGTTAATTGTACTGCATTATCACCTCTTGTAATTTCTCAAAAACATCCTCGCTTGTTGTAGTGCTGTATCTAGGACAGGGCTCAAGTAGTTCTCATGTATCTCAAAATTCCTGTCAAAGGTCCTTATGAAAAGTTAAAAAATCGCAATAAACTTAAAAGATAACTTGAAATATAGGCCTTATTCAAAGTTAATATAAAAAAAAGAACGAAATTACCTCATCTAAATCTGTGGTATTTAAACTTTCGAAAAAAAATGTTCCAAGCATCTTATCATTAATGCCCGCAATCACTGAGTTTAGACATGCCTGGAGTAGATACAGAGTTAATGACCGTCAACTCTGTATGTACTCTCTACTTAATAATAATACTTAAGTTATTTCCCATTGAGCAAGTCTTAATTATTTCTCAATTGATATGTTAAATTAGAGAGTAGATACTAAGTTAATGAAACGTTAATTGTTGAGTAGTTTCCCTTTGACTGATTCTTAAAATATCAACGATATTTCGGAATCAAAAATGTCGAGTTCACATTGTAATTGGTATCATAAAGATGCCAGGAAATATTGACGACAATTCCTTATTTGATAAGAACTGATCTGATTTTCGAACCAGGCGGTGATATGAAAATCTTCTCCCGCGGGGCCCCCCTCGTGTTCGGGGCCCGGGGCGGTTGTCCCACTTGCCACCCCCTAAAGCCGCTACTGGTTGTAGGTCAAAATGCAGGGCCAACCAACCCCCGTATACACACAACATCTCAATCTCTTGCTACGCAACTGGGGTAGATTGATAGAGCTCATGAAGAAGAACATAGGCCTACCAAAATCACCAGATGCGTCATATAAAAAAATCTCATAAAACGGTCTATTGACTATATTAAAACAATGACATGTTGAGTTGCGAATAAAAACAAAAAGGCCAAATTAAAATTTCCCACTTAAATGGTTTATTTGCTTTGATGTTATGGCAATGATGTTAATGCACTTTTATTGGTTGGATGTTATCGCATTGATAGACACTTCAAACATTTAAGAGTTTCATCTGTGAGACATCAGCATATCCTTGGATATACTTTGACATCCTCTGACATATTTGTAATGAATTGAACTACACCCTCAAGTCAATGTTGACACTAATAAAAAAAATAAAAAGAAAAATACAATATTTGTTCCTTCCAGCAAGCAAAATAAAAAATAAATAAATTAACAAACAAAAACAAAGATTATGTAAGGGAAACAACTCCAAAAGTACAATTATATAGCTCAATAATGTATTATTTATTTCCTTTTTTCGATATGAAACAAAATAATTAATTAACAGTAATTAATTTATGCTTTGTTATGGTAAAATAAATAACTGTGGAATGTTTTAACCTGATTCCATAAAATGGTTGTGGAAATCTTAAATATTTTGCCATATTAAATTTCCATGTTGGTATCAAGCAACATAACTACCAGTAATTAATTTACTCATTGTTTAACTTTTTATTGATTTATGTTTTGTTTCGTACAATAAGTAGATCTAGTTGTGGAAAGTTTACTTCTGATCCGAAAATGGGTGTAGGAGAAATAATGAGCTCAAAAATGTGTATCTGGCAGACATTTGTAAAAAAATGGGTAGGCCTACGCACAGGTCTAGTTATCATATTTACTATGGTATAAGGAGAGCATTTAGTTAATGTTTACGTATTACACTTCAACCCTTATTCGCTAACATGACCTTTCAACTTCCATCCTCGTTTTGAGTAAATCGACCTTTCCAGATTTAATTATTTATTTAAAAAAACAAAAGCCTTTGGTTCTTGGACTTACTATGTCTATCTTATATAGGCCATACCTTTCACCCCTTCACATGTTGATCAGAACTGAAGCCACTGATAGTACTTCCTCACATCGTCTGCTAGAGCTCAGTTCAAGCTTACGTCTGGGATCTTAAAGACAAAAGGAAAGAAATGAAGACATACATTCAAGTGTAATTTCACAGACTCATTCGCGGGTAAAAACTACTAGAAGGTATCCCCTTTCAGACGCTTGCAAAATTGTTCCATTATCGATATTATAAGTCTGATACATTTTCATTATAGTTATAAATCAGTTTTTGAGAGTTATTCCGGTAATAACGATATTATTATGAATGGTTTATTTTTTTCTTTTAAATTAAGTGACTTGGTTTAATCTTCCAAGTATTAGACTCAACCTTTCATACCGTTTTCGAAAGAGGTTTCTGGATTCGAAACGTGCTTTTTTTTAAAGAAGTTATTTGACTACATCGTCGCCATTGCAATTTTGGAGTTAACTTATCTCTCTTATGTCGATTCGGTGGAGTTGGTCCGCGACCATTCGCTACAGCAGGCCTCAACTCTGACCTGCAACGTCAAAAGTTGTGGGTAGCTTGTTGCCACGTAGTACAGATGTGAGACGAGGGCGCGGTGGCTGAGCGGTAAAGCGCTTGGCTTCCGTACTGGAGGTCCCGGGTTCAAATCCTGGTGAAGGCTGGGATTTTTATTTCGGGATTTTCGGGCGCCCTTGAGTCCACCCAGCTCTAATGGGTACCTGACATTAGTTGGGGAAAAGTAAAGGCGGTTGGTCGTTGTGCTGGCCACATGACACCCTCGTTAACCGTAGGCCACAGAATCAGATGACCTTTACATCATCTGCCCTATAGACCACTAGGTCTGAAAGGGGAACTTTACTTTTACTTTTACATATGTGAGACGTGGCAAAGAGCTATTGGTCTAAACTGCCCACAGGCTGTGACGTTGCATGTCAGGGTTTAGTCCTTCTATAACGATTGGTCTCGATTCGTTCCTTTGTTCCGAGTGACTTTTAACATCGTTCTGACGTATTTAGCCTGAACAAAGCAGGCTCGCTTCCCGACGTCGCGATGATCGCGAGGAGGAACTGAGGGGGTCGTTCGTAAATGACGTCACGCTCTGGGGGGGGGGTGAGAAAATGTGACACTTTGTGACAAGGGGGAGCGGCCGGGGGGCAGCAATTTTGTGACGTCACAAATTAAAAATTCAGAAAACAAAAAAACACAAATAAAATATTTTTTTTTAATTTTCAAAATCTTCGAAAAATCACAAAAAAAGTTCATCCCACCATCCAAAAAAACACGAGCCCAGAAAGCCAAAAGAATTATTTAAGAAAAAGACAAGGAAGTCTTTGTTGTTTCGGGTAATGGATAGATGAAGATCTCATTGAAGACAATTTAAAATTTTCGAGTCAGCTCCTAAAGCAGAAGAAGAAAATCTTCCCGTGTATACTATCGATGAGCACATGAAACCTCTTTGGAAAAAAAATTGATGAGAAATAAATAATTTGAAATAAATAAATATTTTTTTTTGTGACGTGACGCAGAGGAAGGAGGGAGTGGTCTGAGAATCTGTGACACTTTGTGACAAGGGGGAGGGGGGTCAAAAAGGTCATTTCTTTGCGTGACGTCATTTACGAACGACCCCTGACGACGACCAGGTCCATTGCAGACGTAAACGAGGCTCTACTGCCTCAAAAGTTGCTCACACCACAGCATAGGCCGTCTCAACACAACTTTTTAATTCAACTTAATTTGACCCGCGCTATTCTTACCAGGTGAAATATTACACTGTAGAGGATAAACGTAGAGGGAGTGCAAGCATAATGTAAGGGCCCTTGATTGCTGATGGCGTACACACAAGAAGTAGAAAGAAGAATGAAAAAGCTACAGTCCCTGCCCATTACAGATACCCAATCTGTGAACCAGTTGTGTATGAAGGATTTGGCCTCATGAGAAGTTGCAAACGGAAAGGATCGTCTTTCCAGACGTAAAATGCCACAGAGAAACTCAGAACTCAGGTAAACGCTTTGAGAGGCTGAGAGTTTACAACACTTCCCAGATCTCTTAGCTGGCTTCGTGGTTGTAATAGACACACTTTAAATAAGTATAACAAAATGAGTCTCAGTTAATAACACTTTTATTGTACTATCTTTTTCACTCCCGCATCTTGTCATCAATCTAACCTCTTTTACACATCTATGGCCACCGTCAGTCGCGAAGCGACTATGGATCATCTCATTTCCATGAGATGAATGCCTGGGCATAAGCTGTGGTCGGAACGATGTCGCCCACACATCAGTTCCCCCCTCTCCACGCAGCTGATGTATCCAAAGGAACGGCAGTGCCGATACAGTTTGGGGTCAGCAGCGTCGCAGGTTCTGCCAGAGTGTAGCACTGGGTTCTGCAAACTGCCTTAGGGTCGCCAGCTCCTGATTTTTCCTCAGGGTTGACTCCCGAAGCCTTTCCCTTGGTTGGGTATAGCTGCAAGGCAGCAGAGGTTTGAAATCAGAGTTTTCCTTCTCCTAGGTTCCGCAAGGTTGTCATTGCCGGAAGTGGTAATGGATGTAAGCACTCCACTACCTACAAAATGCTTCCTAATGGCATGCGTCTCAAATAGCCTCTGACAACCAGTCCAACTCCCGGCCTTCACGTGTGGCTCAGATATTGAGTCCGGCGGATCTGTTCTTACTAACAGGAGAAGGGGCACAGGCGAGTAACTGGCGCCTTAACCAGTAAGCTTCGGGCAGGAGGGGCTCGTTAGCCATGGCTGGCTACCCTCTTTTACACAACGCCTTGACTTACACACTTTCTATGCTGTTCACTCAACCATGTACACTGAAGGTCAACTGGTCACTTCATACACAGGCTCAATACACATACACATACTATCACAGGGGTGGGGCGAGATCGTACAATGTTAGGATTAGCCTCACGTGGAAATGTTGCAAATAGAAAAGATCGTCTCTCGAGACGTATAACACAAAGGAGACGCAAGGAGAATACATTTCTTAAGCTTGGCCCGGCTGAGAGTTTACAACACTCTCCCAGAACTCTTAGCAGGCTAAGGTTTCGGGAGAGAACGAACAATTTTAGGAAAAGCTGCAAATGAAAAAGATCGTCTCTGGAGACGTAAAACACTAAAGAGACGCAAGGAAAAGCTGCAAATGAAAAAGATCGTCTCTGGAGACGTAAAACACAAAAGAGACGCAAGGAAAAGCTGCAAATGAAAAAGATCGTCTCTGGAGACGTAAAACACTAAAGAGACGCAAGGAAAAGCTGCAAATGAAAAAGATCGTCTCTGGAGACGTAAAACGCCACAATCAAGGAGAATGAATTTCTGAAAGTCACAACTCAAGTAAACGCTCGACTCTGCTGACAGCTTACAGCATCCCCCCCCCCACCAACCGATCGGCTTGCTAATGTGTGGGCGCGAACGTATAATTTTTGCTGTAGGGGTCGTTAAAAGTAATAGCATGAGAAACATCTCTGAAGACTAACCTTCAAATTGTTTTTATCAGCTTTATACAGTTTGCCGTCGTAGCCTTGGATAAATATACTGTCACTGAAAACATAAAGACAAAGTTCTTGCTGTGACGATTTTATATTTATGATTATGCGTACAATGCTTATTTTTTCATGCGCGTTTATATAATGACACAAACAGAATAGCTTGCTTGAGAAGTCTAAAATGACTTATGACTTAAGGACACTGAAAAAAAAGTCTAGACTTTTTTTCTTTATTTTATGAACTCCTTCCAAACTCTAATTCATTAATTCACCCTACAGAACTACTTGACAGATATTCTCACACAACCACAGAAATAAATCCACAACGTAACAACAACTCAATAGAATGATACAAGTGAACAAATGCGTTCTTCTATCTTCTTAATTAAAACTATTTAAACTTTACTTTCACTAATAATTAACTTTAAAGATACAAAATACTCGAAGACTTATTACAACCAAAGGACTCGCAACAACTCTGAGACAGCTCAAGGACCCACTACAACTCAAAGACCCACTACAGCTCAAGGACCCACTACAACTCAAGGACCCACTACAGCTCAAGGACCCACTACA
>JADKLZ010019686.1:1536081-1546193 GCA_021533235.1 Biomphalaria straminea | reverse complement strand
TGAAACATTTAACAAACATCGGAAACATGTAAAACATTTAACAAACATCCGAAACATTTAACAAACATCCGAAAGATGTGAAACAAACAATGGAGACACTTACGATGCATTGGGCAGCTCTATGTCCCTGTCACATGCCAAACACGCCGTGTCTACATTTCTAGAAAAGAGTTTTAAGTCAAAGTTTAAATTAAGAAATTCCAAACTATCTAAACCAATTTTTCATCTCAAATCTCTTGATAATAAGAATTCATAATCATATTTCCTGTCGGTAATGACAAAATCTTGGCATACTCCATATCCCAGAACTAAAGCTCCCGAAGGAGTTCTGGGCGAGACTCTCCAAAAAGTTAAAAAAAAAAAAAGTAAAGTTCCCCTTTCTGACCCTGTGATCAATAGGGCAGATGATGTTAAGGTCACCTGTTTCTGTGGCCTATAAGGCGGGGCCCTATCCCATATATTTTTAGAGCCAAAACACTTTTTTTTTTTCAACCCAGGATCCATATTCATATTTCCATCACGTGAAACTCAAGCAGCAACTGAACCTCTGTGGCTTTATAAAGCACTGAGGGCAAGGGAGGTAACTCTCTTCATTTCTGATGGAACCCATTTCTTGTACCCCCCCCCCCCGGGGGAAGCATAGGGCCGCGACCACACCCCTCTCCAGCGATATAGACAACTACAAATCAATACTAACCCTTTAATTGCCGCCGAGTTGGGTCTCTTCTCTAAGTGGTATTCCTAGGATATCAAATGAAATAAATCTTTCTTTAAGAAATGAGCAACAATATCTAGAATAATGTTATAAGAGTTCCATAAAGGCGCATACGTTTGAGTTCTATATCACAAGAATAGGATACACACACACACATCAGTGGCGTAGCAAGGTAGGCCTACCCGTGGGCCCGGGTTCAAGAATTTCTGGATGGGCCCCTCCCGGGCCCGGGTTCAAGAATTTCTGGATGGGCCCCTCCCGGACTCGGGTTCAAGAATTTCTGGGTGGGCCCCTCCCGGACCCGGGTTCAAGAATTTCTGGGTGGGAGGGCCCGGGTTCAAGAATTTCTGGGTGGGCCCCTCCCGGACCCGGGTTCAAGAATTTCTGGGTGGGAGGGCCCGGGTTCAAGAATTTCTGGGTGAGCCCCTCCCTTCATCAATGAAAAGAGTTTGTGGTAGTGTGTGACAAAATATGTAATATGAAAGTATCGGTACATTTATCAATAGGCATTCCAGTGCAAGTAGTGTACCTTTTTAGAAGTAGCGATGTCAGATCGTTTGATTTAGTCAGGACAACATGTAACAGTGACGTAAAAGCCAATGTTTGTACAATTTCTTAACGGAATTCAACGCCTTAAAGGTGTTTCTTTTTTTTTTTTCACTTTGGTGTCATCCACGTGGGCCCCCAATGGTCAAGAGACGTGGGCCCAAACTGGTCATGAGTCGTGGGCCCCAACTAATCACGAGTTATGGGTCCAAACTGGTTATGGGCCCAAGCGCAATGAACCCTTTTGCACCACTGATGCTACGCCATAGGCTGTTGGCCTCTAATGGTCGTGGGCTAGGGTTCATTGAGCCCCTTTGAGCCATGGTTGCTACGTCACTAACACACACACACACACATACATACATATATATATATATAAGTAAAAAGTATCCTATTTCTTTGGGTAGCAAGAAAGTTATCCAAACAAAAGACTCACAAGGATGAACATTGAACTCTACAACGTTTAATAAGGTCTAGGAAAATCGTATCACTTATTCGAAAACTAAATTACCATGATAAAAAAAAATCTTATTCACAACAACAGAAGAAAAACCTACAAGCTATTAGATATTTTTCTGGAAAGCAGATATTGCCAAATTGGAGCGTAGAGCATTCCAAATCTACACATTCAACCAGAAAGATGTATAGAAATATTTTTGATTTAAGAAAATTAAATCTCTGGGAAAAAAGATGAAGTAACCTTAAAGTACCGCTTCAGCAAGAGAATCCTGCAATAAGATCAACTTTAAAAACAAATTATTCATTTAAAGCAAACCTCTCCTACGTCTTTGCTAGCGGGATTCTTCACGCCTTTCTCACGCTAGAACCTTTTTTTTTTTTTTTTTTTTTGAACAAAACTGACTACAACGCTGAATACAATATTGATTTCGCAATGCTTAAACTCTTTAGAATGAACATGCAAGGCCGGTCCTACAGATTCCGGGGCCCTTTGCGAAACGAATTGATAGGATAAGTGAAAATTAAGATTTTGTATTATAAAATAAATTCGTCTTTGCATTTTCTTCATACTTTACTAAGTATTAAATCACTATCAAATTAACTTTACAAACCATCTACAGTACATAGTAGTTTTCCAACAAAAAGCCGATAAACATTTAGATCTGCTTATTAGATTTACCATCGACTAACAAAATATCGTCATTTTTTTTTTTTTTACAATTCTCAGTGAGCTTTTAAAGATTACTTACTTAGACTTAGGTCCTCCCGCGCCGTTCGGCGCATTGGGCGGCAAGCTGTCTCCATAAAGATCTGTCATTGGCAATGTCTGAAGCCTCCACCCACCTGGTGTCCACTGTTCTGAGGTCCTCCATGAAGGTGTAGCGCCAAGTTAGACGAGGACGTCCCTGTTTGCGTTTTCCTCGTATTGGCCTCCATGTCATCGCAATTCTTGGTATGCATAGTTCATTTTGTCGTAGAACATGTCCCGCAAACCTCATGCGACGTTCTGTCACAACCTCACTAAGTGTTCGACTCCCAGTTCGGCATAGGATTTCCTTGTTTGAGACCCGATCTTTGTAACTGACTCTCAGAATCCGTCTCAGCCATTTTTGTTGAGCCACATTTAGTCTCTTCAAAGATTAGGACAGCCCATTCCTTGGCGTCATTCACCAGCCATACAAGTGTAGACGTCTGTATTGAAGGTCATACGCTAATTATCTAGTTCAAGGAAGTAGTTCATTGTACAAACACGTGAACGGTAACAAAATCTTGGACATACAGGTTTGAAAAGTTAACATTTCTCTTCCTTGAAACATTCTTGCGACTGGATAACAATTATGAATGCTGTTTATCCCTATTGATAAAAGCTTCGAGTCTAAGAATTGATAACTATTGCAGTATTACAATTGGCAATATGGACCTTTCTGCGACATACATACCTTGTCCCAATGACAAAGTCCTCTAAAACCCTTTTGAAGTTCTCTTTTCGTATTTTTTGCCCTAATATAATTATAAAATATTTTTTTTCGCCCTAATATAATTATAAAATAATGTGAATGGCTTATTTAAGGACTTAACTATTTTTGCTAGGCGCTGATCCAAAGAGTTCAGAGTTGAAGACAGTGACTTTATCTGTTGATCAAACTTTGCTTTGGAGACCGAGGCTAGGACAGCAGTGGAGCCTGTGGAATCCATTATCTGTTAGAATAGAAAACGTTCTCTTTTTTACAAGTCAAAGACTTGGGGAGCGAAGGTTTATTTTCCCCATTTTGTTTTGATGACTCGGGGGAAATGGAAGAGACGTGGATTTAATTAACAACCAAATGGGCTGTGATCTAAGACGATGTTGTTGAATGGATTTAAACAAAATTCCCCCAGAGACTCCATAGGTTCCAAGTGAAGGAGCTACACAAATACAATGTGCATTCAGAACTAGCTGTAAACTGGGACCAATCTTCTTATGCAGAGATACAAATTGTCTGAGAGAACAAAAAACCCAGAAAAAGTCAAGATATAAGCAGGACAAGGGAGAGTAAAGGGAGAGTGGCTCAAGAGAGTCAGTAAAATGAGTCCTTAGATTGAGATATCATATCAATAAAGTGAGACAGCTTAACGAGTCAGCAAAGCCAGTAAATAGAGTAAGTGCATAATGGGGCAGTCCGTGTGTGGTACAGAGACAGAGAGGAATGGAGAAAGATGGTTGACAAATCTTGTGTTGAGCCCCAACGGTCCAACAGACTAAGGGTTAAAGTGCCTCAAGCCCAGGCCATATTCTCATTTGCGTACACCTATTCTACAACATCATTCGTCTTTTTAATGTCACCAGCAATAGCACACAATGTATATATACAGGAGTATGTACTCTCTAAGCCTCTAAGCTAAACTAGATCCCTAGAACATATTAACTGAGGTATCAATACTACCAGAATACACACACACACACGAAAATTGCAAAACAAACACGACCTGACCTGGCTTTTCTTTTCAAAGACCGACAATTGATTGTGGGCCTGCAAAAAAAAAAGACATACAAAATATACAGATGTTTCTTCTAACTAATCTAACAAGTTTTTTTTTAATGCAGTTGTTGGTAAAATGATTGTCACAATGAGACCCTGGATATTTTCACGATAGATTGTAAATACACTAATGTCATGTTTGTTTAGTCTTCCATACTCGGTACCCTTTATAGAAACAGATGACCTTTACATCGTCTCCCTTATCATCATCATCATCATCAAACTCCATTTGAGTGAGGGCTTGAGAGGCTTAAATCCTCTCTTGCAAAAGCCCTGGACAGAAACCCTGCTGTCTTGCGTAGTGCGTAGGCGTCACCATACAGGTCGAGAAGTTTTGGTTTCCCAGACCTGTCGAGACGGAGATCAGCAAGTCTGGGGCAGTCAAACAGAATATGAGGTACGGTTTCCTCTTCTTCCCCGCAGCGGGGGCACCGTGAGTCAAAATTTGGCCATAACCGTGAAAAGTATGAGCCAACAGAACAGTGGCCTGTCCTGCACTGTGCTATAACAGCTTGCTCAGGCCTGGACAGCCTCCACCACGGGGAAGTGCGGTCAGGGCGCCTCATGCGCTCCCAGACTCCAAGGGGTTTTGGGGACTTGTCCCAGCACTCAAACCACTTTTCCATTTCAGTTTTTTGAAAAACTTATAAACTGTAAGGTCTGAGAAGGGTTACCTTTATTTCCTGTATGTTTTCAATTCTCCAGAAGCTGAAAAACATGTGAACTCTGTTCATCTCAGTGACTCTATGCTTATGACATAAGTCTGATTTTAGTGTCTAGGGCTTGGCCTTTATCTGTCCAGATTGTTTTGAGTTTTGCAATCGCTGCTGGGAACTGTGCAATTCGGGCCAGAAGTTGACGTCTCGTTACTTCATACATTGGCGTAGCAAGGGTGGGGGAGGAGCGGGGGGGAATTTGAAAATCCCCCGGGGTCCCTACTTGAGGGGGGGGCCCAAATGAGTGTTTTTTACATTAAAAACTAAGTATTACGCAAAATGTAGGGCCCCCAAAAAGGTCAGTCCCCTCGGGCCCCCCAACGATGGAAAATTTCTAGCTACGCCCCTGCCTTCATAAGCTTATGAAAGACGAGTGTTTGTGTGTGTTTCTGTGTGCGTGTGTGTGTGGGGCTAATACTGACTCCTCTCAGAATTCTAGAATCCTTTGAAACCACCTAACCTTCTTGTTACATTTTTTTAAAACTAAAATTATGTAATTAATGTCTACTATATGCTTACATCACAAAATTGACAAATAAAATTAGACTAAAAAAAATAGTATATCTCCAGACAAATGGAAACCATTGCTTATTTATTAGAGAATGATCTACTTTTAAAACTAATGGCCTATATACATGTGGAATGAGCTACCTTATTTATTATAGCATCCTCTACGATTCGCTTGACAGTCTTGATATCAATAGATTTATCCCTCACTTGTTTAATGGAAGACTGCAGATCCTGTTACGAGAGAAACACAAAATTACTTCAGAGAGTAGAACAGAGTGGAACTTTATTTTTTTTAAAAAGGAAGAAAGATTTAGGTCTACATGGCTCCAGGCACCGGATCTCTGGGCACATTCACAAAGCTAGGACGGCGTAACAGGCCCCCACCCCACCGTAAGCGCTATAAAGATTAACTCAGGCGACATTTTCCCCTCACTGGCATAAAGGAAAGTAGCTGGCAGAAGATGGCGTCTGGAAGAGAAGTTGGAGAGCTGTCACGCAGGACGCACATTTAAGGCCCAGAGGAAAGTCCTTGTGGAATGCACAGTAGAAGAAGCAAAAAAAATAGACCCCGTAGGATAAAAGCTTTGCATCAAGTGTGGAAAATATGCAGTTTACACATGTGTTTGCGTAAACATACGAATCAAAGGCAGCCTTAACAGAACGCCCCACTTTTCACTCCCTAGGGCCGCTACTGATCTGAAACACTGCACTACTCCTTAATCTTCGAAATCGAGGCCACTGCCATTTTCATTCTTTTTTATTATATAAATATATAGCGTATAGATCATTTTTTAGGCCAGTGCTCGATTCTTGAAGTTGAGCTGGTGCCATTAACATGTTGATGTAAACAAACGGACAAGTGAAATTGCATTTAAAAAAAAGGCAGATATAACAAACCTCCAAGATTTTAGTGTTTCCGCTGAGATCAGATTGGCCCACAACTTTCTGTAACTCTCCTAGCTCCATCTCCAGTCTGAACATCGTCTGCATGATGGAGTCAGTGATGGCCCAGCTGGATTCCTTCAGGAAGTGAATGAATAAGAGTGAAAGTGGAAAGTGAAAGTAGAAAATGAAAGTAGAAAGTATAAGAAGAAAGTGAAAGTAGAAAGTGAAAGTAGAAACAAAGTAATAAAAAGTTAAAAGTAATAATGTAGATACTAAATACGCAGACACATAAAATAACAGCATGTAAATGAATTGCACTAGAATTATCCTGGTTTTGGGCAGTAAAAAAAAAGTAAAGTAAAGTATCCCCTTCAGACCTTGCGATCTATGGGGCAGATGATGTTAAGGTCATCTGTTTCTTTGGCCGACGGTTAACGAGCAGGGTGTAATGTGGCCATCACAACGACCAACCGCCTTTACTTTCCCCAACTAAAGTCAGGTACCCATTAGATTTGGGTGGACTCAGGGGCGCCCAAAAAATCCCGAAATTCAAAATCCCAGTCTTCACCGGGATTCGAAGCCAGGACCTCAGGTTCGGAAGCCGAGCGTTTAACCATTCGACCACCGCGCCCCCCGGTTTTGGGCAGTGCGAAAACTTAATTTTTAGCCCTCTTGTTACTTTCATAAGCTATTTTTAGCTTCATTACAAGTTTTGCAGGGTCGTCTGGAATAACATTGCTACAAAACCACTTCCGTTGGCGTCTTTTTGTAACACATTGGAAGGATTTCAATTCTAAAATAATTGTTTCTAAAATATTTGACATGTTTCGAATGTTCCTTTAGAGTTGAAGATAGTTTACTTCCTCGCCCAAACCTCCCGCAGGACGACGGGGGATGTGAGCGGGAAGAGTTTGAACCCAGGGCAAATTGAGACGACCAAACGACAGTCCAGCACGACACGATAAAGCACGACCAGGCTGACAAGTTTAGAAATTAATTATTTGTTTCGGAAATAGGCGAAGTATTTACTTAGTGACAATGACGTGACTAGTAAAAACAAGGATAAGGTTTTAGAGACGGAACGAACTAGAAGTCGATATAAACAGACTACTACCATGACAACGTAGAAATAAGTAGTATTTTATAAACGTTAGCTGATATTTGACGTCTGCCTTCATTGCTGTTAAACTTGTTCGACATTCGGTATCAGAGTCGACTAACTTCTCTTGCTTGTTCGGCCTTTCGCCGGTGTTATTGGATTGCGTATTCCGTTGAGTACTACCTCCGTTTGGTTTATTTACATTAGACACCTCGGAAGCCGGTCACTTCAGCGATCGGACCCTAAGATGACCTGCTAACTACCGTGAAAAAACGCAAGCTCAAAATCTATGGCCATATTACAAGATCTTCGGGGCTCGCAAAGACCTTCCAGTACCAGGAAAAAGAAGAAGAGGCAGACAGAGGAAGCAGTGGGAGGACAGCGTCAAAGAATGGACAGGCCTGCCATTGAAAAAGTTTCTAAACAGGGCAAAGGACAGAGGGGAATGGAGAAAGATGGTCTACAGGTCTCACTTGGTGCCCCAAGGGTTCGCAGACTGAGGGATAGGTAACAGCCCAGGTAACCTCGGAAGCGCCTAACAGGCGGTCATACGATTGCCAGTTGGTACTACTGACTAACAAGTAATGAACTTAGTTTCCCCTGGCTCCGCTACAAAGAACTTATAGAACTGTAATGCAGAGTTAAAGCCGCTGGCTACACTACCCGCTACTCACCATGTCTTCAGTGACCTGGAAGATCTCCTTCTTGGGATAGTCAACTTTACCAGGCTCTCTCGTTTTGGAGTTGCTTACTAACAGGGCATCTTCATGGGTGGCCTCTGTTTGGGAAAAACATTAGTAGTACGTTCAAGAAGACCTCTTATATTATTAAGATCTCTTATATTTTTAAAATATCTTATATTACTAAGGAGACAAGGGTGGCTAAGCGGTAAAGCAATTGGCTTCCCAACCGGGGGTCCCGGGTTCGAATCCTGGTAAAGACTGGGACTTTTTATGTCGGGATCTTTGGACGCCTCTGAGTAGGGAAAAGTAAAGGCGGTTGGTCTTTGTGCTTTTGAATACACTTTTAAATGATGTTATGAATAAAGCCTAATCGTGCCGATCAACCGAAATCAAATTTGTAGCAGAATTCGTTTTGATACTATAGGATACGGACCTAAAAGGACCGGTTCAATTAACCGGTAGTCCAATTAACCAGAATCAACTGTATACTAGGAAAATTTCGGTACTTAAGGGTACTGTCCGAATAAGCAGCCAGTCCTTTTAACCGGTGGTCCAATTAGAAAGATGTCCCCTTCAATCTAAGAAAAAGTTTTTAACCTCCTTTCTGAATGGCTTTCCCGAAACCGCTGCTGGCGATCAGCTGGTCCAGGCGTACGACTTTATAACCCAAGTCAATACTTGGGCTGACCCGAACTGAATCTCTTAACTGGTTCATGGAAGCTTGCAGGCCTTGAAGCAGAAGTTTGATTTCAATGATACGTCTTCTGGCTTGGAAGTCCTGGTCGAAAAGAGATCTATAGGTTAGCTTTGGAAGCCAATGGTTGTTTGGTTAATGAGAGTCTTAACAAACACATGAAGATTTATATTGACAAATGTGAAAAGCGACCGTATGACCATTGGGCTGATGTTGATGTGTACTGTTAAAAATTTTAACTAATTAACTTGTTTAGCAATATCAGTAAAATCAATCATCTTTAACACTCCAGGACAGAAGATTGAAAGAAATTGTTGAAATAAGCCACCAATCACTAAATCATAACTTACAAATACAAAAGAATAGCTAGATACTATTAAAGGAGACGCTTCGCTTTTGAACCGAAGTTCCGAGATTCCGGGATCGAATCCTGGTGAAGACTGGGATTTTTTTTATTTCGGGAATTTGGGCGCCTCTGAGTCCACCCAGCTGTAACGGGTAACTGACATTAGTTGGGGAAATTAAATTCGGTTGGTCATTGTGCTGACCACACGACAACCTTGTTAATAACAAAAATATGGCCTTTACATCATCTGCCCTATAGATCGCAATGTCTGAAAGGGTAATATTTGTATATACAATTCATATATATAAAGACATTCAAAGACCGCATCACAAACTAAGAGATCAGAGACAGGGTTACTGCAGCGATCGACCCCAGATGACCTGCTAACAATTGTAAAAAAAAAGCAAGCCTAAAATCCCAGGCCATATTACAAGATCTGCGGGGCTAGCAAAGACCCTCCTTCGGGGAACAGTACCAGGAAAAAGAAGAAGAGGCAGACAGAGAAAGCGATGGGAGGACAACATAAAAGAATGGACAGACCTGTCTTTGAGAGCTGTTTTAAACAAGGCAAAAGATGGGGAGGAAAATACAATAATAAATGTTTCATCAATATACAATGAATATACACTATTAGACAACGCTTGTGAGAAATGTTTCTTGTGTCATTGCGAAGGCCAATTTATGATAAAAGCTTGCCATAACGGCGAATATAAATATAAAGTACATTATCTCTTAAAGATATTGTAATTAGATTGTAATTAGATTATAATTAGATTGTAAAGGTAGAGATTCAAACTCAAGACCCCTTGGCTTGATAGCCAAACGCTTTACAACTCAGCCACTTTAATTGTATATCATACTCAACTGCGTCATAGAATTTTTTTAAATAAAAGGGTTACTTTATTATTAAAAGAGGTTACTTTATTATTAAAAGGGGTTA
>JADKLZ010019686.1:1519801-1533206 GCA_021533235.1 Biomphalaria straminea | reverse complement strand
GATATCATGGCAGACTGGGGAGGTAAGATTGGTCATTAGGTGTGAGATTTGTGTTAATGAGAGACGTTAGTAGTAATAATTAGCCAAACTACAACAGAGGGGAGGCGGGGGCTGTGGTTAAGCGCTTGGCTTGTAACCTGACGTCCTGGATTCGAATCTCAATACGCTATGATTCCATTACTTGTCTGGACCAGTTGGAAAGGGGTAGGGGTGAAAGTACGTGGTATTTGGGTGATCGCTTTTTAAATGTATCATTTCTTTTAGGGAAGGCCCTGAACTCAAACTTTTGGGCTAAAGCTTTCTCATGCTTCTCAAGCCAACGCGGTAACCACTCTGCTGGCGAACAAGTGGAAGATTGTTACAGTTATCTATTGTTTCTATTTCATTTTGTGTTCACACAGCCTCAGACGACAATCTATTGGCGTCTTTCAGTCGTAGAACATTTATGGTTCATCTCTAACACTCTATCATATAGCTGTGGAGACCTATTTTGGAGAGCCACGCAGTCCACAAATATTGTAAGTGAAGGTAACTTTTGCTTTGGTGCTAGAAGAGCCGGCCATTTTTCATATGGCACGCTTTTCTTCAAGAGCTGAGGTCCATGTTTTCTCGCTGTCTATAGCTTTCTATAACAATCTATAAAGGGGACTAATTCAGCATATACCACTACTTCAGTCAAGTACAATTTCTTTCTCTTTTTCGAGATATCAAACAAAACAAATTTTTTTAACAATAGTTAATTAACTAATAGGTAAATTTTTTTTATTGATTCTTGTGTTGTCAGGTAAAAGATATAATTGCGCAAAACTTCAGCTTGATCCAAGATTGAGTGTCAGAGAAATAGCGTGTACTAACTTTTGGCCAGACAGACAGACAGACAGACAGACAGAGTTGAAATAAGCTTTGTAAAAATGTGATGACAGAAGTCGCATGGTAATGTGGAGAATCTATGAAATATGACTACCAAGAAAACATCAAAGAAAGGAATGCTCACGAATGGAGTTTTTACCACCTGAAGGGGACTTGAGCCCGAAGGTCTCTGTCGGCTGTATGGACAGGCCCGCGCTCGGGGGGATGGGTACGATCGCTGTGCCTCCGAGAGTCTCGACTACAACGACCACCTTCTCCCCAATGTCTTTGATGGTGACCTTGTCCACTCCCATGGTACTTTCCTGGAGGAAATAGAGAAATATCAAGATGTCTATTTAAAAACATCGGCTAATATAAATAGCTCATTAGAACAAGCTTTGTGCTTGGGAGGTCGTGACTCAGAACTGTGGGCGTGGCCTGATTTCCTAAGGCTTATGGCGTTGTGGGCGTGGTCTGTTTTCTCAAAGCCAAAGAGGGTGATCTTTGCTTGCTTTTGTTCCAAACCTTACAAAGCTGTTGGCTTCTCTGCTTTTCCGAAGCCAATGAACCTCATTCACCAAACATAAACAAACAACATTTTCTCTATATGTTCTATACAAATTACGCAATATGTAGGGTTGTCATGTGATATGTAACTTTCATTATTTTATCAATCTTATGACGTGGCTAAATTTGTGTATTTACAATTGGTGAATGAGGTCCATTAAGTTTTTCACGTAATGTGATTTCCCAAAGTTTATAAATATGTGGACGTGTTCTTATTTTCCAGGATTATGGTTCTATGGAAGGGGTGTAATTTCGAAAGTTTTACGAAGTTTTGGGCGTGGTCTGATTTCCCATAATCTACAGAGATGTGGGCGTGGTCTTATTCTCTTATACTATGGTGCTGTGTGATTTCTCAAAGCTTATGACTCTATGGGCGTGGATTGAGGTCACTGTCACAGTCTCGTTTGACATTATTCTTATATGTTTACTTCTGGTTAAGACTGGGAAAAAGACACGTGAAACTCCTGATGTAGAAACAGGAAGTAGAATGAATAAAATTGACTTTGACTTCAGTCAAACACTTTAATTAGTTAAGCTAGTCAGTTCAGTCAGTTGAATCAGTTGAGTCAGTTCAGTCAGTAAAGTCAAGTCAGTATAGTATTATTCTCTGTACGAGGCAGTCGAGTATACTTAGTAATTGCGACTTAGAGAGTCGAGTGTTATTTGAATTAGTCTTGTGAGACATTTCTAGTGATTATTATTTTGTATCATTCTGTATTATGGAATATCATTGTTCCCCGCTGAGATGCGGACGTTATTTGTAATCTACTCTGGAGAGCATATTGGATGTATACTTGATACCGCTGTTTTGCGAATGTATGTTACTTGTGAACCCATGGGATTGTCGAGAGATAGCAGTATTATTTTATCACCAATAATCTTCATATTTTGTCTGCCGAAAATCGGACTCCATTCATTCTGTTTCAGTCACATAGCTAATAGAGATGGGTTAGAGTAAGATATGTTAGTTCCATTAGCTCATGGAGCCAATGGCGTGGTTCGATTCCCAGCGACTATAAACAACGTATGTCCATCTATGGCTACAGCTACTTACAATTTTCTTAAATTTTTCTTTCATTTCATCCAGTTCGAATTTCAAATTCGCTAAGCTTTCTTCTTCCTGATAGGAGCCCTCTCTCAAGATGATGGGCGGGACATCCTCCGGATTGCTCAAATCAGAGCGAGGCTGGAAAGAGGAACAAAAACAAAAGTTTAAAAAAAAAACAAAGTGACATCACCCCTTTCAGACTTTTCCGTCTATCATGGCTGGAGATGTAAAGTACATTTGTTTCTATGGCTGACGGTTAACTAAGGTGTTAGTAAGTCAGCAGAGAGACCAATCACTGTTACTTTCCCAAGGCATGTCAGCAGGGCCGGATTAAGCCAATTTGGTGCCCTAGGCACAAACCTACATGGCTGCCCCCGTCTGCCCGGACCTCGGATTCTCCACTGACAGCTGGTATGTTCAATATTATGCAAAAAAAACTAACAAAGACAAACGATTATTAACACATATGTTTGTACTACCGTCACTCATATAAAACCTACAATAAGGTATTTCTGTATTATAGGATTTTTAGGCGTATTTTCTTTTTAAAATTTATTCTTTTCTGTTTTTGTATTTTTCTTTTCTTCTTTTTAAATTTAAACTTTTTTGTAAGCGTTTTTTCTTTTCATTAAAAATAAAATTTTATTATGAAATACATTTTAAACATAGAAAATTTAATAAATCACACAAAATCCTTTATTTCAACAGCATCCAAACATTTTTTTTCAACGTGGCGATAATAACTGAGAAAGTCAGAGAGATATTTACGTTTGAAAAAGTATTTTAGTATATCATCAAAGTTAATTTAGCGCAACAAGTCTGCCTCAATCATGAGCAGAGACAAGGAATAAAGCCTTTCTTGTTTCATTGTTAATCTACTTGGATTTTTTGTAAGTTTCAACTGAGAAAAAGAGCGCTCAGTTGAACAGTTCGTGACCATTAATGTTAAAAATATGCGCAAGGCGATTTCCACATTTGGAAAAGCACACTCGATGTTGTCTCTAACTATTACTTTGTAGAGTTCTGCATGACTGAACGTGTTGTTCTCAGATTTTGATTCACGAAACTTGTGGCGAATATATGAGTGGAACTGTTGTAGTTCAGTATAAAAATTATTGTTCACATCTTCAGGATAATCATTAATTAGTGCTTCACAACACTGCAATGTTTGTGGTACATCGACAAG
This sequence comes from Biomphalaria straminea, assembly GCA_021533235.1. Taxonomy (NCBI): domain Eukaryota; kingdom Metazoa; phylum Mollusca; class Gastropoda; family Planorbidae; genus Biomphalaria; species Biomphalaria straminea. The sequence goes on along the minus strand of JADKLZ010019686.1, from coordinate 1,529,556 downwards.
AAAATCGAACTACTATATCATTATATTCCTGCGCTCATCTACTCATCTCTTCCTCAAGTTTGTCAACAATCGCCTAGAAAGTAGAATTACGAAATTTGCCTCTGTCATTCAGTGAGAGCTCAGGGGCATTACCATCAATGACCACTGTCTTTCGTTTACAAATACGGGTCATAGTTGCCTTATATTCCAAACCTGGTGTTAGTTCTTTTGCAGCTTCTTCAAATCTTTCAAATTCACGTCGACAAATTAGCACTATTCACAATTGTTTTCACTAGCAGACCAAAACGGAAGTGAATTTGTCGCTAGGCATTAGTGCGTTACGTAGCACAAACATCTCGTATAAAAGTAAAAAAAATATCTCAAAATGCCTCGAAGAAAAATAGCAAAAACTTGGATGGGGATATTTTACCCCCATGTTGTGGGACCAAGGTTAAATTATGTGCTTTTCAATATTACATTTGCGTTTGCTAATGTCATGTCGATTTCGCGCGGCTACCGGGACAATATACACATTTTTCTTGCGGACTTGTGGTGCCCCCAAACGCTTGGTGCCCTAGGCACGTGCCTTGTTTGCCTAATTGTTAATCCAGGCCTGCATGTCAGGTTAGAGTTGGATTGACTACCTTATGCCCTCATCAGTCACTCTCATTGTGCCCTCCTTATATATGTCTTTCTATTGCCCCTCACTTGTCTTTCTTCCATTTGCCCTCCAACGACATTTTTCTTTCTCTTATTTTCTCTCTTGTTCCTCATTTTGCCTCTCTTCCTATTGTCCTTCATTTTGCCTCTCTTCCTTTTACCCCTCGTTCGCCCCTCTTTCTTTAGCCCCATCATTTGTCTCTCTCTTGCCCCTCATTTGTCTCTCTCCCTAATACACTCATTTGCCTCTCTTCCTCTCGCCCCTCTATTGTCTTCAACCCTTTTGCCCTCCAGCTAAGTTTTTTTTTTTAAATATCAAACTTACAAAAGATTCTCTTTTGTCAGACTCCATGCCTGCTCGTTGTCTGCGAAATGGAAAAACAAATTGAGACTACAGTTTTCATTGAAGCTAGATAATTATATTTAGATCTAGATTTATGATAATTTTGGTTTCAATCTAATAGGACAAGAATCCATATCTAAGTCTGTCTAAGAGTGTAAATCATAGTAATATCAAGTCCTAGGTCTAGACTAGATCTAGTGTAGATCTAGATCTAAATTATCAAGCCACTAAGAGATTTTACCTACCCTAAAGGACTAAAACTAAATCTAGACTGCCAAGTGAACAGATGGCTGGATGGTACTAATAAAGTGAAGATCTACATTCTACATATTGTTTTGATTTTATGGTTCTGACAAATTAATGGTTCTTTTTCTGGTCTTCATTTTTAAGACGTAAGGAACATTTCCCCAGAGAGTATGATTCTACAAGTAGATCTATTTCCGGAATCTCAATCTCATTGGTGGCCACAGACATAAATAAATATAGACTGGAAAAAGGAAGTAGCTTCATGTAACTTGAAAACATGTATATCTGTTGAATTCGGATTTCCGAATTATGAAAAATTTAAAAATTGCATGATCTTCAGTCTTAGAGATTAAACAAAATTTATAGACAAAAAATAAAGTACACACAATTGCAATGCACAATTTTTCGTTTCATAAAACTCTCTTATTGGCCAGTCTATATTTATTGATGTCTATGGTCTCAAGATAAAAACCCGCCAAATCTTGGCATCCGTTGCCATGAGTAAACAGTGGAAAAATTTGGAAGAGTGACATCAGCGTCCAAGTAAAATTAAAACTGTCTTCTTCCCTGTGGTCTTTGCACTCCATTATGGTTGTGAAAGTTGGACACTAGACGCTGAGACTGAAAGAAGAATTCCAGCCTTTGAGTGTAGGTCAGTGCTACAGAAAATTGCTGGGTATCTGGGTACCAGAAAAAGAAGACAATTGAGTTTGTACTGTTGCAGGTCAACACTCTGGCTGGCAATAATGAAGAACTTCTCAATACTGTGAAGAGACGAAAGATGAGCTGGTTTGGTCAAATCGTAAGACATGGCCCACTGTCAAAAGTCATCCTACAAGGTACAGTGGAGGGAGGATGGAGAAAGGGTCATCATAAGAAAAGCTGGCTGGACAATTTAAAAGAATGGACTGATCTCTCTTGATATCCTGTTAAGAAACCACTCTTTTCTCCTTTAGTTTTATTCCATTGCACTTTTGAGAATCCCAGAACACAAAAATTAGTCCGAAATGTGTATGATTTAAAATTGGTATGAATACAAGATTTTAAAAAGTTTTTTTTTTTATTCATCTGTTCAGACTTTTGGACTTAAGTTGGCCGATCTAATTAGTTCGTTCGTTAATTTTGCGACGCGCATGGTGTTGAAGATTGATCTATTTCTTTCGAGCAATTCTTTAGTTTTCGAGCCTTTGTTTTTACAAAGCTTATATTAACTCATTTTGTCTGTCTGTCTGTCCGTCTGTCTGGTAAAATGTTTGTACACGTTTTTTCTCCCACACTAATTCTCGGATCAAAAATTTTATTGCACCTAGCAAAACATGAGTCATTTTAATAATTAACCATTGGACCTCATTCACCAATCGTGAAAAAACACATTTAGCCACGTCATAATATTGTTAAAACAATGACAAATTCGTATCAAGTGACAGGCTTTATCGATTACATAATTGTATAGAATATATATAGAATCACTTCGCTAAATTTTGTTTCGTGAATGAGGTCCATTAGCCAATTAATTATTGATACTTAATTATTTTGTTTCATATGTTGACAGTTTTAAGTGCGGAGTTTTTCCTCTTATATAAGCTGTTTTTTTTAAATGAATTTTTTCTTCTTTTGCTTGTTTTATTTTTTAAATGTCTATGGGTGTTTCCGTGTTTGTCTAAGCCAAATGTGGAAAGTTTCCATTTAAAGTAATTTTTAAGAGATGGATTCGCCAGTATTAGCAGAACATGTCATCTCTGCATACACTTATCTTATCTTATACAATACAGACGTTACTTCAAAAAGAAGATGATTACGTCCTACGCGTCATGCATTCAGTCATGCATATTAACCAATGACTTAAATTCTGCCAAGTCACTGGTTTTCCTGGCTAGCTCAGGCAATCAATTCCATGCTCTAATAGCCCTAGGGTAGAAGGAGCTTTTGTACAAATTTGTCCTAGTATATGGGACGAGGAATTTGCCTTTTTCTTTGTGTCTTTCTGAGTATTTTATTAAATTTTGTTTTTGAATTTGAAGATTATGGTTCAGTCTGTATAATAAAGTTATAGTCATTCAATCCAAAGATTACAAAGCAGTGCAGTTTTTCACGTGGACACGCAGATTCAGCTGTGACCTACATATTTTGCCACACTCTCAGCAGACAAAGCCGTTGTCTGCCTTGGGTCTAGTTAAAGAAGTCATTTTCTGTTCCCTTTTGCTTCTTCTCTCTTTTCCACTTATCTAGACCAGTGTTTCCCAAACTGTGATGCACGGAACCGTAACGTTCCGCAAGACCTGACTAGCTATTCCACGAACTATTGGGGTAATTAAAAAGTAGTTCTAAACACGGATGAAATATTAATTAAATGCAGAAAATAAATATTTAGTTTCGTTTTTCTCGGTAACTGAACAATGACCTTTTGAACTGATTCATATTCAGATTCTAATATGAAACAAGGATACTAAGATCATCTATAAAATAATTTCTGGTTTGAGTTAGAATAGCACAACAATATTTCAAATACAGCTTAGGTTACATGATTATATGTAGTATTTCTTAACAACAGGATTTTCGTATTAATAAACAATAAAATCAGTCAACAGCTTTGACGCCACATTAGATTTTAGAAATACATCTTTCCGATATCAAGAAGTTCATATCATCAAAGTTAATCAACCTTTTTTCCCTACGTTTTTGTATGTATTTTATTATAGACCTAGTTACATAATTGAAAATAAATAATAAAGCTAGATTAAGAGTATGGGTAATTTATCCCCACGGTACAGAAACGAAAGGGAAATAATCCAACAGAAAAAAAAACGGGTTCCGCTTATTTCTCCGAATATGCTAAGTGTTTCATAAAAGACAAAGTTTGGGGAAAATGCAAATGCTCTAGGCCATTCTAGGGTATTCCAGGCTGATTCTTGTCCTACTTTCGAAACATTTTTAAAAGACACCATCAGTTTATGTTTAGCTGTGATGTTAAAAAAAAGAACAGCACTGCAACATCACCCCCAGAAGCCTTAAAACTTTAAAAGTCTTGCTATGGATTCAGAGCCAAAGTTTACAAGATGAAGGCCCTAGAATTTTTCGGAAAGCTTTTGAAAGCTTTAAAAATGCACTTCATATTAATAAATCTAAAACATAAACATATATAAATATAAACTGGAAAAAGGAAGTAACTTTATGTTACTTGAAAACATGTATATCTATTAAATTCGGATTTCCGAATTATGAAAAATGTAAAAATCGCATGATCTTCAGTCTTAGAGATTAAAAAAAAAATTATAGACATAAAATAAAGTACACACAAAAGCAATTCACAAATTGTGACAACACATGTAGCCTACCGGAAGCTCAAAATTGGAACCAGTGACATCTGCCCATGTGGAGTGTCATCAGAAAATGCCGAACACGTCCTCCAAGACTGCGCTCTTTACCAAGAGGCCCGTATAAGACATTGGCCCCAAAACACCCCAATAGAATGAAAACTATATATAGAGTTCCCTGATTTGGAAACCACTGCGCAGTTTATCTCATATATTGCTCTTGTCATCTGAACGCTTCAACATGAATATGAGAACGAAGAAGAAGAAGAACAAATTGTCATTTTATAAAACTCTCTTATGGGTTCCATTCACCAAATGTAAATAAACAAATTTAGCCACGTCATAATATTGATAAAATAGTGAAAAATACGGATCACGTGACACCCTTAAGGATTGCGTAATTTGTATAGAACATATACAGAAAATGTTGTTTGTTTACGTTTGGTGAATGGACCCCATTGGCCAGTCTATATTTATTTATGTCTATGTCTAAAATCAAATCTTTTATTTGTGGAGTAATAAATGTAGGAATTGTAAATGTAAGATTGCGCACCTTATCTACAGGTGCAGAATACTGAAAAAATACACAAGTGACAAGGGCTTTGTTTGCACGAGAAAAATATGCATGTCGCAACTGGGTTTGCGTAGTCGTTTGAGACCCTGCATTAATCTTCGGAATCGAAGATACTGCCATTATATTTGAAATGCATATTTCGTAACAAATTTATTTTTAAAAATAGTTTTTTTTAGTTTGTGGAGGCCCCTTTAGGGAAGAGTTCCCGAGAGGTCATACAATCTGCACAGCCTGCAGATACCTTCACCTATCCCTTAGTCTGTTGGGCCGTAGGGGCACCACTCATGATTTGTTGACCATTTTACTCCATCCCTCTCTGTCTCTTGCCTTGTATAGAACCTCTTTCAATGAACATTCTTGTATGCAGATGCAGCCTTCGATTTATTAGCGGCCCCCGAAAAGAGAAAAGACGCTATTAGTTTTGTGTGGAATGTCTGTCCGTCCGTCCCATTTAGATCTCGTAAACTAGAAAAGATAAGTGAAAAATCTGACACCATAATATTTTAGACCATTCAAAGTTCTGATGCAACGGACTTTTTTCTTTTCTAAAAGCGAAAATTATAATTTTGTAAATCACTTATGCAAGCATTTTTTTTCATAAAAATACACCACTTGTATAACTATTCACTATTAATAGTAACAAACACGGAAGGATCTTTACCATTTTTGTAACATATTTATGCAAATAGTTTATTTTTTCATTTTTTTTTGGTCATATTTGTACTAGTAAGTTATGAAAGTCTTGTCATACTAACTACTATATTAACACAGGAAAAAAAAAGTTTTTCTTTTTTTAAAGAGAAAAAATCTATTTAATAAGAATATTAGTTGGACATAATTTAAAATAACAATTAATAAGTAGTTTTTCATATTATCACGCGAACTATAGTGAATCAATACAGAAATAGTACTCTCAACTATTTTACGATTTTTTTTCTTGAAGGATTTGAATAATAGATTGACCCTTTACAAAACAATTAGATCAATTGAATATTCATTATAAGACATCAGTTTGGCCAGGTTCACATCTAACTTCACATTTACTTTCACCTATCCTTTGGTCTGCTGGACAGCTGGGGGATCACACAAGATCTGTCAACTTTCTTTATTCCATTCTTCTTTGTCATTTGTCTTTGATAGATTTTCATTCTGACATTGTTTCTGAAAATATTGAAACCTGCCTTTTTACCTGCCTGGGTGGACCACTTCGAGGGCCGATTTTGAGTTTGTGTTTCCACTCAAACTGTCTTTGTAACCTTAGTTTATTTTACTCTTATGATTTGCAATTTAAAAATTCAGTAAAACATGTCCAAATTCATAATCTCAAAACTAAATTGCCTGAAGAAAAAAGAAAGCGTCAGAATACGGCGGATACAACTGGATAAGACGTAACAGGAAATTGTGTACATAGAAATAAAAATTCAGCTGTTTTATTTTTTCCTATTTTATAAACATTTTTTTTATTTGATGACCAAGAAAACAGACTACACACTTGACGAAATAATTTCTTGTTCACCAAGATGGAGCGCTCCAAAAAGCGAAATCTGCAAGTCCTAAGTTTTCCTGGGTAGATTTAAACGCTGTTTTAAGTGAGTACTCTTGTCAAGATCTTTTTAGCATTTCATCTAGATAGAATAGTTTTATTTAGATTTATAGGCTTTTAATATAATCATAATATTTAAATGTAGATCTTGAACTACACTTTTCATAAATTAAAATTAAATTTAGACTAGATCTATTGGTTATGGTTAAAACTTATTTCACTAAAAATTTAATCTAAATCTAGAATCTAGATAAAAAAATAATGTAGCTTAATAATTAAAAGTGGAGGTTTAGGAGTATAATTATAATAATCTATAGTAGAATAATCTATAGTGAAATAGTATATTATCGATAACAGACAAATCTATAGATCTAGTAAAATGGTAGAAATCTAAAATAGTAGCAAACTAAAATAAACTAAATTAATAGGCCTACATCCTAGAAAATAGACTAGATTGTTGATGTAGGCGTAGGCTAATAAAAATAGTCTAGTCTAATATTAAGACCTATTAACAATTTTATCGGCTATAGATCTTTTTATCTAGATTTACCCTAGACCACATTTTTTAAAATACTAGATCTAGATCTAGAGCATCTTATCTTCAAAAAAATATTGGTCTTAAGACAATGGAGATCTAGTATTCTAATTTTAAAATATAATTTTCAGACAAAAGTTATAAAGTGTATGTAGGCTATTATCTAGATCTTTAGACTTAAGTAGACATATTTAATTATATTTGAAATGACCTATAGTGTAACTCTGTAGTGTAGAACGTAATCATCTTCTTTTTTTTGAAGTAACGTCTGTAACATATAAGATAACATATAATTGAAAGATCATTTAAAAAAACACACAATAAATTAATATAAAAAAAATTCGACTATGGAGATAAAAGACGAATATTGTATTTGACGAGGTCGCTTAGACCCAACTACAACCTACATATTTCCCACATCTAGTGCACTTCCAATGGATAGAACAGATACGCGACACAAATGCAGACGCTTTATGACCACAAACGTTAACGTATACGGCAATCAGGCATGCAAATGTAGTGTGTTGGACTGTTGGTGATCACTAGGGTGGATATGATGGGTTTCCTTGTCCGCCAATCAAAATGCTCTTCATTGATATTTTCGCCAGGGCGCTTCCGGTGAGGCGAAGGAGTGTCATCTTTACATTTAGCGCCTTTTCACTTCCCTTGCAATAGAAAGTTGACCATTTTTAGATGCATCTACTTTTTACAAAGCCTATATCTATCCACTCAGTCTAGTCAAATGTTTGTACACGCTAATTAGGATGGCTGCCTGGTCGAGCGGTTTGCACGCTGGACTGTCGCTTCGATTTATCGATGGTCCCGGGTTCACACCATGCCCGCTCCCATCCCCCGTCGTCCTGCGGGAGGTTTGGACTAGAAAGTAACTATCTTCAATTCTGAAGGAACATCCAAAACATGTAAAACATTTTTAACATTCCCCAACGCACACAGTTATTTCTTGTACCCAACAACACAAGAATCCATAAAAAAATAACCAATTAGTTAATTAACTATTGCGAATTAATTATTTTGTTTTTGGTATCTTGAACAAGGGAAAGAAATTGTACTTGACTGAATTGGTGGTAATAGCGGAATTAGTCCCCTTTATATGTCGACGCTTTAAAGTAAGTTTGAAACAAACAATGCATAACTATACAATCTATACTCGTAAGGATCTCACTAGCAGAGTGTCAATTTAAATGAAAACAAACTAATAACGCTTCGTAATTCACTTAATTTGCAGGCTAATTGAACATGAGTCATGAGTCAGCCTAATAAAGAACGAAAGCGCAAGATGGATGCCCTGATTAGCGGCGACAACTCGAAAGCTCACACAAGCCAGGAAAGCTGTTGTTCGTCTGCCAAAACGCCATGTATGGTACAGGGATCAGCATCCGGGGACTCCCAGGTAGGCCTACAGTGAATCTTCTCCTTCTTCTTGAAGCTGTCAGGTAGAGTTGAGCCTTCGGCTTTTGAAACTCTAGGCCAGCAAAAGTGAACAAGAGCTCCCTCTCACCGGCCTGGATAAGAACAGTGTATACTGTTCTGTCTGGCGGATGGGTCAGACTCGCGGAAAGAGGCCGCGTACACTAAGACCCCCGCCGTTTTCCTTTTCTATACCAGGCTAACCGTGCAGGACACGCCATTTATGTAACGGCCCCTTGAGGAACAGCGTCTATGTTTGTGACAAGGTTGTGGGAGCTTTTTTACAACTCCGCACAGTGCAATGAGGATGCTCTCACACCCCCTTAGACACCCCCACGGGAGTCTTGCTTTGCTACCCTTTAGCCTAATCGTTTACTCTTACGATCTTTTCCACCCGGGCACAATTATGAGGCAGGGTAATATGCCCGGGGTAAAGTGAATTGAATTATATTCTTTCTCGTTAAAGCCGAGCGTGGCCGAGTGGCTAGGCTTCTTGGCTGTATAAACTAGGGTCTCGAGTTTGATTTTCACTGACGACTACGACAGTAACGTGATTTATTGGCGACTAGAAATTAGAACTGTTAGTGTCAAGATTTATCTGCAGATAAAATACGTTATTTAAGCAGATAACAAGTAATCCTAGATAGAATTTCTCTCTCTCTCTCTCTCTTTATTTGTTGCAAGTAGCAAGAAGAATTGAAGTTATGCACTGAGCATAGAAAACGAATAAATTTATAGTTGTGCACTCAGCTAGCTGATAATATTAGAAAACTGCACTCAGCACCCTAGCTAAATAGATTTGAACTTGTGCATTGAGCAGATTAGCTGCTAATAGCATTGTAGTAGTCCACACATCACTTTATATAAACAGTTAGTAGTAATAATATTAAATACTACTCATTCCACGACAAAGATTCTTAGCCTTCACGGTCAACTAGTGGCTATGGGCATAGGGTTTCAACAAGTGGCTATGGGCATAGGGTTTCAACAAGGGGCTACTGGCATAGTGTTTCAACAAGTGGCTACTGGCATAGTGTTTAACAAGTGGCTATGGGCATAGGGTTTCAACAAGTGGCTATGGGCATAAGGTTTCAACAAGTGGCTATTGGCATAGAGTTTCAACATGTGGCTAT
>JADKLZ010019686.1:1485857-1514445 GCA_021533235.1 Biomphalaria straminea | reverse complement strand
TTCTACATCTCGATCGACAAATAAACGAAATTCATCTATCATAATTTCCGTTCTTAAGACTAATAGAGTCGCAATTTTTCTGACATATTTTTTAATGTTTCCTAGTTTGCCTATAGGCCTGCCTAGATAAGCCGGCCCTGCTTCCGAACATGCTCAATCTTAAATCGCTTTCCAACGGGGGCCTTTCGATTCGGGAAACTGATTCAATGCTCTAAATTGCTGGTTCATCTTATTGCCAACATTGTCATCTGCAGGCACCTGAGATGCTCCTCAAGCAGCAGTACCACCCACGCCAGACGGACATGTGGTCACTCGGGGCTGTCCTCTTCACTATGGTCATCGGCCGACTTCCGTATGGACGAATCAAAACGGAAGATGAAGCCAGATCTCTTAAGCCTCTGGTGTTTCCTCCCCCTTCCGTACTGATACTCTCCTCTCAGGTGGGTGAAGATACAAAAGCAGGTTAACACTACATGATACCATTAGTTCTTATTAGCTTGCAATTGTAGTTTTGCCCCACAAGCAGGGCCGACCTTATGCATAATAAAGGCCGGCCCTAACAAATACGGGGCCTTATGCGAAATGGATTGCGCGGGGCTCGGTCTGGGTAGGGATAAGCATAATAACGAAAATAAGATTTTGTATTAGAAAATACATTCGCCTTTGCCGTTTTTTTTAAATCGCGCGTAGGATTGGCACCCCAAAATGCACAATTTTGACTATTTTTTAGATTTCTCAGAAGATTTTAATAATTTCAGGATGTTTCCAGGACTTTTTAGTATTTTTTTTTGGCAATTACATGAGTTTTCCTGGAGGCCCTGAAAATCAGGAGGCCGCTGAAACCCTATTATATATATATATATCCTACATAATAAATTAATTAATAATTCACACCTAGAATTAGCGCGGGGCCTTGCAGTGGCCTAAGGCCGGCCCTGTGTATTGGCAAACTATACAGGTGGCGGCCTCGCACAGGATTCAAAATGATTTTTTTTAGAAAAGAAAAATTTAAGGAATAGCGAAATGTGTGCCAGGTGTTATTGTTGAAGTACACAAGGTTTTAAATAAATTGCGTCATTTTATTGTTTTCACTGTTTCTTTGTATTGTTACGATCTTCTCTATCAGGCCTTCTGTAAGCAAATCTAACACAAGAACTTGACAACAAGAGCTTCAATAAACAATAGGCGGTTTAATGACAAATGCATAAACAGCCAATAAACACAATTTGCTTTACTAACTTCAAATGCATCTTGTACTTAACAGAACTGCCTAACTAAACAATAATAGTCTCTCTAACTCATACAGCTACATTCTCGAGGAGTCACGTGGTATTTCAGTCCTCGCTGCCTTAATTTTGCTGTCCTGGACTCAACTGTCCTTTCTGTACACAGTCTCTCGTCTGTCAAGGCTCTCGGTCACATGACCACAACACGGGTCATACTTGCTTATACTAGCAATTCTGTACCTTGTTCAACAGCCCTTGACCTGTATGATTGTCAGTAGGCCGCACTCACATTAACTCTTTCAGTCCGCCACTGGAGTTACTACAGTAAATTACTAGATCAATTTAATTTGGGGCCAACAAATTCACTTCACATAGATCTAGAGCTCCAACTGCCCAACAATTTTCGCACTTATCTATAAATTAAATTAATTAAGTATTTTGCTGCCCGGGTGAAAGAAGATGATAGATTAGATCTAATTCTATTTAATTTGATGCAACAAATTCACTTCACCTAGATCTAGAGCTCAACTATCTAAAGCTGGCCCTGCATACAATCAGATACCCCAACAATTTTCGCACTTATCTATAAATGAATTCATTACTTTGCTGTCCAGGTGAAAGAACTTTTGATTGGCATGCTAGCCTACGTGCCCAGTTCTCGCTACACTCTGAACCGTGTCAAGAACAGTGAATGGTTCAACATGGCGTCTGACCGAGTTCAAATCGGCAGCTTCTACCTCGTACGGCAGCCCCAGAAAGTCTGCGATGGAGAAAGGGAAAGAGAAGTGAAGGCCGAGTATGAAATTTAAATATTTGTCTGCTGCATTTACTTCAAGTTGGCACGTATTCAGAAGCTCAAGAAATCAGCCTTTTCTAGATCATATGAATCAATTCCATTTTTCTAATTTTCAAAACGGTGCTGTCATTATTTAATTTCTTATAAATAAAATGTATTAATATGCATGACTATTTATAATTTTTTTGACCCGTATTTTTTTAAACCATGCCATATCAGGACATTAAGCTAAGGGAGATAAAAATCAGTGGATAACTTGCTAGGCAAATTTTAAATAAATATTAAATATAATCTTGAAAGCACATAACAGCAATAAGTTTAATTGTGTACACTGGTTTATCATAGTTTTTGTGTGTATGTTATATATGTTTTATCTTAATCAAAAAAATTACGTGCCTTGTGTAATTTTAAGTTTAGTGGCTTCCCTTTAATTTTTTTTTTTAATTTGTAAAGGGAAGTAATAGGTGTTCTATATTCTTACCATATGTAGTTCATTAACTGAGTTTACCTCATTAATGAATGTAGATGGAATAATCCCATTAATTCTGTTTTTTTTTTTAAATTACACACAATATGTCTAGAAAGTCCTTAAAGCTCTTAAATCATTGCTTACATATTTTTTAACATTTGTATTTCTAAAATTACTTATAAATTTGTAATTATGACATGCATACTAATAATGATATTCATTTATAGTTTTGTTTTAGATGCCTACATAGATCTATATCTTTAAATTATATTCATCAAAATTTCCTGTTATTTAAAATTGTACTTTATTATTCATTTAACTAGCACCATTCTTGGTTTCAATTCATGCTAAGTTGTTCACCATCTAGCTAGATGTGTATTGATAGAATATACAGCACGTTTATAACTTGTCTAGCTAGATGTTGATGTGTTGCTCAATATACGCAACACAGTCTTAAAAAAGACATTTTATTTTATCTTAACTTTTTTTTTTCTTATAAAAGAAAAATAAATCTTTTTTCTTAGCTTTGACTTGTCCACAACAATGTTGTCTTGTTGCTCTCAATTAAAATGATATTCAATAAATGAGTAAAATTTGAATGTTTCTAGGTTGCTGAGAGGGGCATTCTAATGCTTAAATGTTGGTTCAATTTGACTCAGGATGGCTGCCTGATCATGTGATATAAGGACCATTGTCGAGATGGTACCAGGTTAAAACCCTACCACCAGCCATCCCACTCCTTCTATCATGCTGGAATAATTTTCAAATCTGAAAAACATGAGAAACGTAAAAGAAAACATGTTATATACAGCTCAACAGCAGGGCCGGTCTTAAGCCACTGCAACCTATGCGGCCGCAGTGGGCCCCGCGCATTCATAGGCCCCGCGCTAAGAATATGTGTAATTGCATAATGATGCAAAATATACGAAAAAGTCGTGGAAATTATTATTAAAACCTGAAAACTAGACAAACTTGTTATATGGAAAACACCAATCTTACGCGAATAAAAAAGCCTTGCCAGCTTTCAAATTTAAATAAAAATATAATAATAGGGCGAATTTAAACCGAAATCGAAAGTTCCAATACTTTATTTACATTAATAGTCACTGGCATATAAAAGTAGATCTAAATCTATCTGGATCTCATAAAACAACGAAAAGTGATTTTTTTTTGAATTTGTATTAGATCTAGAGACCTACATCTAGAATTAGAATGAAAATGTTATATACGTCTAGATCTAAATCTAGACAGATTTGGTATAGAATATCAGGCACTATTAGACTATACTAGAACGATATAGGTCTACTAGATCGAGATGATATTAGAAGGTTTTTTGGTGACAGATGTAATAGAAAATGACCTATAAGGTTAAGGGATGTTGGTAGAAAATATGTATCTGCTGTGAAAAGAAAAAGAAGAGAAAGCCAGGGGCAATGAGTCTTCAGCTAAGAACCAGATGTCCGCCTTACATACGTTTTTAAAACGATCAAAGCTCGAAAATGTTAACATAATCCCTTGTAGTGAGACAGCTGAAACTGATTTTATGCAGTAATGAATGTCGTAAGAGAAGACAATAATGTAACAACTGATCAGCATGTGGTAAGAAAAGAAGACAATAATGTAACAACGGATCAACATGTGGTTATAGACAATGAGCTAAATGTGGTCGATTCATTGAGAAATCTGAATGAGCCTGCCATGTGGGTAGAAAAAAAATGAAAAGATCTTGTATTTACTATCTATTTCAAAAAGGTCCACCTGAGATTACTTTGGAGAATTTTCCAAAAAACATTTGGTAGCCATTTTTCTAAAGTGCATTGCAAACCAAACCTGGACTCGTACAACAACTTGATGACTTAGCTAAAGAAACTGAGAGTTGATGGATGGGTTTGTTCAGATTCTTATGACAGCGAAGAAGTTGATTGAAAACATGGATGTTGTTGAAAACTTTCCAGCCAAACGTCAAAGGAAAATGCAATATGTTAAATCTGATGAAAACTTTGCACCTGGAAAATCTGAAGATGGCTACAGGATAGATTCATCTCATTTCATCTCCGCCTGTGGTCCCGACTGGGGCATATGCCACCAACCAGCTTTCTCCAGGCATCTCGATTCTGGGCGAGTCTCTCCAGCTGTCCCCATGTCTTGCCCATCTGCTTGGCATCTGTTTCCAGATCGTGGCGCCATGTATTCCTGGGCCGTCCTCTCTTCCTCTTTCCTTGGGGGTTTCAGGTAAGGGCTTGCCTTGTTATGTTGGATGCAGGCTTGTGCAGGGTGTGACCTATCCATCTCCAGGTTAGGGCTGGCCTTGTTATGTTGGATGCAGGCTTTCGCAGGGTGTGACCTATCCATCTCCAAAAATCTTAATTTTCATATATTATCCTTATCCCTACCCATAATAGGCCCCGCGCAATCCGTTTCGCATAGGGCCCCGCAATCGCTAGGACCGGCCCTGCTCAACAGCAAGCACTAACATCTTTTGTTGAGATAAATTTAATTTTTTTTTTGATCAGACATTTATTGTAAGCCTTTGATTGTAAAAGGTTAATTTTAAATGTCTAACAAGACACAATAATGATCAATAAATTTTATTTACAAATTTATGTTGATCTAAGACATATTTTTAAAGCCCCCCTCAGGTTTGAATGTCTGTGAAGTCTAGGATTTTAAATTTCAGAATTTTTATTATGCCCCTGAACCACCAAACTCTAATGGTACCTGACATTTGTTGGGTAAAGGAAAAAAAAGTTGGTCGCTGCGCTGACCTCATGACATCCTTGTTAAGTGTCATCCATAGAAACATGACCTTATCTGCTCTATAGACCAAAAGATCTAAATAGGGTACTTTATTAATTATTTATTAATAACCAAAACAGTTTTGTTTTTAAACTGACACTGCGAGACCATAACAGAAGACCAACATGGCCTATAATGTGCTGATGTGCCAAAAATGTCAAATATCATATCAAATTTATATTGGATAGTTTTTAATAAAATAATTGTCAACCTATTCTAAAACATAGATGAAAAGACATAAGATTTTTTTGTTCAAACAAATGGTAAACAGAAAAATAGATTATAACAGATTTTTGTTCCCTATTTTCTGATCATCATATGATAATGAATATAATAAAACAATTTTTTGTTTCCAATGCAAAGAAGTAAAAAAAAAAATTAAAGGGAAATGAAATGTAAAACATGTAAACACTTCCCAATAAAACCTATAAGTTGTGCAACAGTGATAGTACACAAGCAAGTTTTTAAAGTCCACTAGAATCTAGATTTTTAGCTCCACTGAGATGTAGATGTTTAAGTCCACTGGGAGTGTACCTAAGTATCAAGAAATAAGGGCATTTACTCTTTCAGAAACCCCCCCCCCAATTTTTTTTTCCCTGTAACTTTCCACTAAAACTAACAGTTGATAAAGCCAAGAAATCCTAATGTGATAAAAACTTACATGAAGTCAATTTTTTTCTATAACATTCAACAATGATACAAAATAATAATAAAAAATAGTAAAATAATGTATTTAACATTTGATTAAATAATAACAATTAATTGTACATAAAAATATTCTACACAGAATTGATTAAAACCTCAATAAGACATACACAATTGTATATACTAGACATAACCCTTGAAATGTGTGTACAAAGTCAACATAACCTTCAGGTCTACATCAGAGGATCCGAGTGAATCACTTTCTAGATTCATATTGTGTGAATTGAAATGTAAATAGTAAACAAGCAAAATCTAAAAAAAAAATCCTTTTTAAAAAACAAAACAAAGGCTTATCTAAGAGGAAGAACTCTACACTAACAACTATATTCTCAATATTCAATATCAAACGAAATAATTAATTACCAAAAACTGATTGACTGATTCATGTTTTGTTAGTTACAATAGATAATTGTTTTAAGTTTCAACTTGATACGAAAATGGTTGTGGAAGAAATAACATTAATAATTATCTACGGGGACCAAACCTTACAGATTTAGCAATATATGTGAATACTGAAGGATTAATTTCCCTTGCTGGTGTCAAACAAAATAACCAATTACCAGTAATATATGACTTATTGGTTGATTTTTTTTATTTATTTATAGCTTTTATAGACCTTGCTACTTATTAGTTTATGATTGCTAATAAGTTAGTAAAGACAGAAACTTGACAAAGGTTGGGGAGCTGAATGACTTAAATAAAGAAGTCTGTATTGTAATGGCTTTGTTCCAAGATGATTACCAGCTGTGACCTAAATATTTGTTCATGTCGGCTCACCTTCACATAGAGATGTGAAAAATATTAACCAATGAAATAATCTAGATGGAAAAACTTTCCCCACAACATTTATAGACTTTAGGAGGTGCTGTGGCTGAGCGGTAGAGCGCTTGGCTTCTGAACCGAGGAATCCTGGGCTCAAATCCTGGTGAAGACTTGGATTTTTTATTTCAGGATCTTTAGGGCGACTCGGGGTCCGCCCAGCTCTAATGGGTACTTTACATTAGATGGGGTAAAATTAAAGGCGGTTGGTCGTTGTGCTGGCCACATGACACCTTCTTAAGCCATGGGCCACAGAAACAGATGACCTTTACATCCTATGCCCCATAGAGTGCAAGGTTCGAAAAAGAAAACTTTACATACATTAGGGCTTAATAAAATTCTCTTTGTCCTTCAATCTAAACCTCATCACTGCTAATGAGAACTGTATTTAAATGTGATGTTCTAATTAAAATAAACAAATTTCATATGATAAGTTTAAACATGTACATTAGTGTCAGACAAGCACAAATTGTTAAAAACGTATATAAACTTGAAAAATATAAAACAAAAACTGAAGAAAAGTACAAAATATATAGACAGGGCGATGATGTAGGACCAATATAAAAGGTAAATAAATAACAAACTAATATCACTAGTCAACCTTTGTACAAACAAAACTATCCACCACCTAATGGATCATTAGAGTGCTTTGAATTCCCAAAAAACACAGAGCATGTAAAACTGTCAGAAACTGCTAATGAAGGACATAATTTCTTAGAAATATTTTAGTGTAGAAATAGATTTTGGCCTAGTTCAGACTTATAAACAGACCTCTTTATGCCCAAAATTACCTTATGAACTTATAATAAAATCTTTTGATAGTTTTGTTGTATTGACTAAAAAGTTGGTGTTTACAAATTTATTCGAATAAGAGAAAATTTTTTTTTTCTAGTGCTGCCCAACTTGATAGAGGAAGAGAAAATGCTGAGTCCATCTTGCAAGGATGACAGAGTTAAAGCAAAAGATAATGATTTTCAAACAAAAATATCACCATGGAAGTTGGCTTCAAGAAATAGCATCACCTCTGCATCAGCCTATTCACAGTTTGGTCATCTCTGCAGATAGGCTGTAGCACTATAAGACTCAATTTTTACTGACGATTACAAATAATCTGTATCTTTTTCATTTTGGTAAGAATCATTTTAAATATAACATTTTTTGTACATATATACAAAAAAATAATAATTATAGACTCATGATGAAAAGACAATGTGCATCATGAACATTAGACACCTATGGAATGAAGTTACAGAAAGAGAAATGCCAGGAACTTTGCCATTCAGTTAGTAATCACATTTTTTTTTCCAATACAGAACTGATTTTTGACATGTGATCATTCTTTTTCTGCATTTCTTTTATTATACCATAAAAAACAACAACAACATATATTGTACATATATACAAGTTAACTTTAAAAAAAAAATTGATATTATTTGTAAAAAAAAAAATAAAAAAAAATAAATATTATGATGTAATTTAATTTTTGTCAATTATGCCTAAAATTGATAAATAAATAAATATTGTTATTATGTCAAGGCTGAACAAAATATAAAAATAATTTTTTTGAGTCTTCAAAAATGTCAATTACAACATTGTCACAAAAATAACCAACAACAAAAACACTGTTGGGACAGAGCCTCAGAAGAAATACTACACTAAAACTAAAAACATCAATTTCTGATGCTAAAAACAAATAAAGAGTAGTATTATTAACTACAATTACAGAAAAAAAAAATTTAAAAAGTAACATGTATCACTAGTGACGTTGCTTTGTGTTTTTCAGTAATGATTGTTAACACAGCACAAGGATTTTCTGAATGATGAGTTGACAACTGCTTAGCACTATGCTTACTTCAAATATCTGTCTAAGTGCTTAGCACTATGAATACTTCAAAAAAGTACTTTACAGTCAACACTGACTTCTTTGGTCATGATTTGTCAAGAGATGAAGAATGTACAAGCAGCGATAACATTACGAAAGATTTGGAGTCCCTGGAAGCTGAGTCTGCTGTACAGATTCATCATGTTCTTTCTCCACAATAATGCGTAGTCGGATGATACCAGATCTGCATGATGGATCAATGATTAAGATTTAAGTTTTTAAATCAAGACATTTTTGTTTTGGTTTAAATTAGGCAACAAGCAAAATACATAAACAACCATGTCTCTTTTTTAAGGATTCAACAAGACAGCAGACAGCAAGAGGAGGGAAATAGTTTTCTTATACAACATGTGTTTGACTAATCCAAATAGAACACATTGTGATATAAAGCAAGCATAACCTGCCTGATCATGCGGTTTGCACACTGCAGTGATGTTCAGACTTATCAATGGCCATGGATTCAAACCCTGCCCGATCCGATCCCCCGTTGTCTTGCGGGAGGTTCAGACAAGGAAGTAAGTATCTTTAACTTTGAAGGAACATCAAAAACATGTAAAACAAAACAAAACAAAAACAAGCTTGCAAATCTTGGATGCTGATTGCAGATCTAGAGAGGAGAATCCTAGCATTGGAATTGAAATACTGAAATATTCTAGGTATGATTTACAAAGACTGTATCACAAAATGAAGAGATAAGAAACAGGATCAATACAGATATAGAACCCTATTGTAAAAAACAACACAAGCTTTAACTCTATGGCTATATATCACAAGGTCCTCAGGGCTCACAAAGACCTTCCTTCATGGAACAGTTCCAGGAAAGAGAAGTAGATGCAGGCAGAGAAAGCGATGGGAAGACAACATAAAAGATTGGACAGGCCTGTCAGTGAATGAAATTCTATCCAAGGTAAAAAACAGAGAAGAATGGAGAAAGATGGTCAACAAGCCTCAACGCTTCAAGAGACTAAGGGATAGGTGAAGTTGATACAAAGCTAGTGGTATGTCTTACCTTTCAATCATAATCCACAACACAGCAGCTCCAAGTTCTTTGAGGATAATAATAGCCAGGTAGATCAGGATCAACTGACTCGTTTGTAGAATTATGTTTTGTAAACAGTTTAAAGTTGCCTCCATCTGTTTGTCTGACTGAAAACTTTTCTCAGAAACATCTCTGGAGTGAGACAACATGATAAATTACATTTTTTAATAACTTGAATATAATCATAGGAAGTTCATCTCAAAGAAAAGTAAATCTATAAACAATAATTTTATTATACCACAAAAGGTGATAGCATCAGTTTTAAGAAAGTGATAGATGGTAGGGAAATGAGTTAGGATTTAAGTTGCTATATAAAATGCTTCCAATGCTATGCATCTATCTCAACCTCTAACAACCAGTCCCACTTCTGTTCTTCATGAGAGCTCAGATATTCAGTCCAGCAGAACTGTTTTAACTAAAAGAAGAAGGGGCAAAGGCAAGTAACTGGTGTCTAAACCAGTAAGCTTCAAGGCAAGAGGGGCTTGTTGCCCTTTGTAAGGTACGCAAATAGGAGAAGGAAAACTGAATTCAAACTTCTGCTGCTTCGCAACTAAACCCAACCATGGGAGTACTTTACAGTCAACACTGACTTCTTTGGTCATGATTTGTCAAGAGATGAAGAATGTACAAGCAGCGATGACATTACGAAAGATTTGGAGTCCCTGGAAGCTGAGTCTGCTGTACAAATTCATTGTGTTCCCCTTTGAGAATCAACCCTGAGGCAGTTTGCAGCACTCAACAGTCAGACACCCCAGCAGAGCCTGCAATGCGGCTGACCACAAACTGAATCAGGACTTGCTGCTACTTTGTACACATCAGCTGCATGGAAATGAGACAACTGCTGTGTGGGCAACATCATTTCATCCATAGCTAATGCCCAGGCATTCATCTTATTTCTATGATATGATTTATAGTCGCCTCTGGACAGAAATTGGCCATATAAGATTGACATTTGAGTGATATGGTACATGGTAATTGTGTTTTCAAAGGAGCAATACATCTCCCAATTATAATCAGTCTTTGCTGTAAAGCTTGCAAAAAAAAAACCCTTACAGTAATTAAATTAATTTTTTAATATGTTAAAGTAAAAATTGTGATGCAGATAAAAAAAAGGTAGCCATATTGCTAACTTCATCCATACCTTCTGTACAGCTGGGCAACCACTGGTTGAAATTTGCATGTTGCAAGAATTGTGCCCCTTGCATCGTTCAAGTTCTCTTTAGAGTCAGTACACTTGGTGGAAACACCAATGGCTTTCAGATGTTCACAGTACAAGGCTGAATTTAAACTCTGAAAACAAAAGGACTTATGCTCATATACAAGTAAAGACTAGATGGATGAAGTGTTACTGAAAAAAACTTTCAAGACATGATGAATATCAACCAAGTCACCAAACAGCAGTGAATTAGTTATCTCTTTGGTGAGGTTTTTTTTTTGGTCCACACTAACCACTAATCACCTTTACACTACTCAGCTTAAGTTCAGGTACCAGCTGGATGAATTCCAGAGTCTGAACTCGAAATTAAGCAAAGACTTTATAAGTAACATGACCAGCTGATCTGAATGAAGAAAATATAGGAAATAAACTTTTAGAGTCTGAATATGCAAAACAACTTGGAGGCATCCAAATCTCTACTGAACATTCATACTCACAGATTTGAATGAAATGGTCATATGCTCCTAATTTATAAAGCGCTGGTTGTGAGTGCATATGTGTTTTGTGTGTGAATGTTGTTTGTATTTGCATCTATGTTGTTATTATTACAGTAGTTACGCTGAGGTGGTCAATTGTAGTCAAACTAAATGTCTATTTAATTGGACTCATAAAAATGATCTTATCTTAAAATACTTTTAAACCTTAATGCCAAGAAAAAGCACTGAGCATATAAAGTAAATTTTTGTTTGATATGAAAAAAAAAAAGCAAAACTATGATAACTTTAGAGTTGTAAGTAATTCTCATTTTGGAGGCAATGAAGAATTTGACAAAACCGCGGAAACTACGATTCACACCAAATTTCAAGGCAATAATCTACATCAAAATGACTAAGGTAATTATTTGTATAAGAATAGGAGCAAAAAAACAAACAAACATACCTGGATACCATGGAGATATTTTTTGTAAATATCCACAACTGTTTGATGTCTAATCACATAACCGTTGACAGTAGTTTGGAAGACTGGCAAGTCCACGGTGTTTATGTAGTCTGCATGAGTTTGAAGTCGAGCATTGGTCATAGCTGTATGTATGTCAAGGTAATGATCCTAGATAGATAAATAGATCAGTTGTAAACAGGAGGATATATTTATTTCAGAACAAATAAAAAATACTACATTGTCAATCTGGATCCTAGCAATGGAAATGAGATGCTACAGAAGAATCCTAGGCATCACATTTAAAGACCGCGTCACAAACCAGGAGATTAGAGACAGGGTTACTGCAGCGATCTGACGCAAAAACGCAAGCTAAAAATCTACGGCCATTTAACAAGATCTTCGGGGCTCTCAAAGACCTTCCTCCAGGGAACAGTACCAGGAAAAAGAAGAAGAAGCAGACAGAGAAAGCAATGGGAAGACAACATAAAAGAATGGACGGGCCTACCAATGAAAGAAAATCTAATCAGGGCAAAGGATAGAGAGGAATGGAGAAGGACAGTCTACAAGTCTTGCTTGGTGCCCCAATGGTCCACCAGACCAAGGGATAGGTAACAGGTAACAATCTGGTTTAGTTTGATTGTAAAAAATTTTCAAACTGAATTTTATAACACCAGCTTTTAAAACTCTCATTGTTGTGTGTTTTTTTTTTAATAATTCAAATTTCAATAAAAATGTGTAAGTTGAACACAAGCAATTCTTGATTAAATGTGTTTTTATAATAATTCAAACATTTAATAAAATGTCATTTCATAAGACAAAGTGTTCTTACATAAGTGTGATAAAGCCCAATTTTCTGCAGCTCTTCAATGTTCAAGTATTTATTGCTGACTCTGAGCAGACAAAACAGAATAAAGAAAGTTGCTATTGCACCTGTGATCTTTGGGAAGAAAGTTGTCGAGATTGTCTAGGGAAAACAAAATTACATAAAACTATATTCAATATATAATACATTCTAATCGATTCTAATATGAGGTAATGCATTGAAATAAATCATGAAAATACAATACTAATTGATCAAATATGATTGGTCAAAGACAAAGTAAGAATGCTGGATGTGATACTCTGGCTAAATACAATGTTTTTTCTTCTTTTAATATGTAATATAGCATGCTAGTCAATTGCTAGGATAAGTTATAAAAAAACAACAACATTAGGTCAACTAAAGCTATGATTAACAACAAAAAACCCAACAAAATAAAACAAGCAAATATATATAAAAAAAGAGTTATTTAGGTGGGAAGAAGTCAACATTTATAACAACTCTCAATATTGTAGAATTTCTTTCCCTCATTCAATTTTTATCTAAAGCCTAACATATTTAGTCATATTTCTCAATGCTGGAGAATTTTTTTGCCTTTTTTTAAATAAAAAAAAAAATATTTACCAGTAAATAATTAGTTATTTCTTTTTATTGATTCATAATTTGGGTGTGGGAGAAATATTCCAAATTTGTACAAGACAGAGTCAGTTGATATAAGCTTTGTAAAAACTCAAATGTATTACATATGTACAGGAAAACTTAGTATTAAATTAAAATACAACAAAATGCTTCACAAATTTTCTTCATTTCATCAGCATAGTCATTATCACTTGACTATATAAGCAATGCGTAAAAGAAGAAAATAAAACAACTCACTTGAGTCAAAAACATTTTGACAAATTTCCAGCTGACAAATTTCTTACAGCTCCTTTCAGTGGGGGCACTTTGAGTTGACTCATTGGCTGCAAACACATCATCATCTTCCTCAACTGGGAAATATAAAAAGGTAAAACATTTGAATAGCAGCAATTCGTTTTTCTCATCCTTTAGGATGTCAGCTTTAACTTAAGATTCTGTTGCCAAATTAGTTTATTTACTGAAAAATTATAGGAGTGCCAATATCTGGGGTGTGGATATACTTAAAAAACTGGACAAAGTTCATAATTAATTCAATATAAATATGAAAGCAGTTTTGAAAAAAATATTTTAACAAGCCCAAAACAAAAAAAAATGTTATTATAATGTTTTCGGTTTCATTTAATATAAGAAAATAACTTAAAACAATAAGTCATCTCACATAAAACAAACGTCTACTGAGCATAAGACTCTCAATAAGGTTACGTGTAATGATTGGCCTACTATGTAATATTAGGTTCAACATTTAGTTAGAAACATATTCAATAAAAAAAAAAGCAGACAATAATTATAGTATCAAAGGAGAATCATTAATATTTCCTTTTTCTAAAACCCAAAAAGCAACCAGCATACTCTGCATCCTTCCTTTGATGAACTGATCACATTCATTTAAGCATGTGCATTGGGTTGCACCCTTTAACCACAGAAAATATTCATGATTGTATTTGGGTCAAAGATGGAAGGGTGGAGGCACCTGACGGAAATAGTCCAAAACATAGTCTGAAGATGAAGTACTGTTGTGGCTCATTGTTCTACTGGGAGTCAAAACAAATAAGTCAAAGGGGGGGGGGGGTCGCTAGTACATCAAGCCACCCAAAAGAAATTAAAAAGCTGTGATCCCAACACTGAGGTAGTTAAAATTTTGACAAAGAACAATCTGGCTTGCTGTTATGAGACTAACCTTTTCTCTGCCTGACATACTCAGGAAAACCAAAAATAAAAAGTTTGGTCGATGTCCATGAGTTGCACATGCGGTGGGCCAGCAATATCAAGTCACAAAATGCCAGCAGTCCAAGAAAAACATAGAAGGGGAGAGACGTGATGGCCGGTGAGTGGTCAACGTGCTTCTGTTTGGATGACTGCAGAAATGAAGAAAATATATATTAAGAGTTTATATTTGAGATGAAAAAAAAGTATAACTTTATATATAAGATGGAATTTTTAAATATAATTTTATATATGAGATGGGAATTTTTTTTATGACTTAAAATAAGAGATGGAGTTGTTGTTTTTTAAATAAATTTATATAGGAGATTTTTTTTTAACTTTATATATGAGATAAAACATTTTTAAAAAGCTTTATATATGAGATGAATTGAAAATATTATATTTCTGTAAACAAGATTAAAAACAAATTATGGAAAGAAACATTTTTTTTTGGTTACATTTTAAAAATGATAAAAAGTTTACAGGCGATACATTAAAAAGTATTGAGTAAAATATAACAAATATTTTTATCCTAATACATTTTCTTTATCGATTATTTGTTATCATACACTCTAATTTAGTTTAAAAAATCTTAAACCATTAAATTATAAAAAAATTTATCCATCAATTTATGAAAGCAGTGCCTTCAGAATGACTGAATCATGTTTAGTCATAGTAATAAAATAATCAAATACCCTAATAAAGCTGACAGTTATTAAGAGGTAAGAGAATTCTAAAATAAACAGCTCACCTGTCTTTCAGCTGCTTGTTTGGCTTGAAGGTTTTCAAGGGGAAAGAACCAGTTGTTATGAACCTCAATGCTCCTGATAGGCTCACTATAAGTTAGGTTTTCTTGAGCATCCCTTACAATAGGCTGTTGGTCATACGACAGGTCGACCATGTCCTCCAGACGAGGAAGAGCAGGCAAAGAGAAGGACAGATCTGTGGGAACATAGCAAAATTAAAAAAAAGGTAAAAATATGGCAAGGCTATTTAAAAATAAATCACAATATAGATTTAAGCTATCTAGCTTATAATAGGATATTACAATCTGGCTTTAATAAAAACACTGTAACCTAATGATGGTGCCTTTAAAAGCTGTGACCTAATGATGGTCCCCTTAAAAGCTGTGCCCTAATGATGGTTCTTTTAAAAGCTGTGACCTAATGATGGTGCCCTTAAAAGCTGTGCCCTAATGATGGTTCCTTTAAAAGCTGTGACCTAATGAAAGTGCATATAATTGCCCAACAGTTTGAATTCTGAGGGGACTCAAACAAGCCTGATATGTTGGGGCAAGTAAATAATGATAACCATAACAAAAAATAGAAGCACATGCTTCTCAACAAGACCTAAAAAAAAAAGCCTTCAGGTCAGATGAACTTTATGGTTTAAACAAAAGCGCACAAGTTTTGCGATCGCCTTCTTATGGCAAATTACCTTACTAAATACAGCCAAACACTAGTTACTCTTTGAAAATCTGACTTTAATTTAATTATCTGAATCTTTAGGTCTTTGATCTACCTATTTCTAATTGAGATAACTGGGACTTGATCCCAGTCCATTCCATGAAGCTCTTCAGTTCTTGCCCATTTGTTTTACGCAGCAGCGTCACAGCCTCAAACAGAAACTTTGTTCCCACTAGCCAGCTGTTGTTGTGCAGGATGTGTTGGTAGGAGGCTTGGGCATTTTGATTGACTTGTTGAAGAACTGATCTAGCAGCAGAGGCGTACTGGGATCTAGAGAATAAATATTTTATTTTTTATTAAATCTAATATAAATAAAACAATGACAAAAAAGGATTATGTAAAGTGTTTGCCGATGTAAAGATGCGTCTGAATTTTGTATATTTTCAATTAAGCAAGAGATGTTTGAGAGTCTTCTTCATGTATATTTTCATATGCAAGTAGGCTAGGCACAACACAATACAAAATACAAGTGAAAGACTAAGTCCAGACTGTTGAGCAGTGGAAATAACTTTATTGTACAATGGGTCACAGTAGAGTCTCTGTTGCTATGAGAGGTTGTTGCCTCAAAGTCAACTAATTAGAATAATACATAACGAGCCAAACCGCACTACCCATGAAATCCTCAAATGCAGTGTTAAGTGCGTCTAAGCTAAAAAAGTACATTACATATTAGTTAAGTTATTTGCTTTCAAACAAGGATTTAAAGTTCAAGTTTTGTTAAAGGCTAGTATTTCTTTTTAAAGATTGGGCATTGATTTTACCAAGTTCAAATGAATACATTATAATCATAAAAAAAAATGTAAGCAGGTTACCTGACAGCCTGATTAAAGGTCCATTAAAAAGTGAACATTTGTTTCACTTTAAATCTTTAGGTCTTCAAGTTACCAGAGCCCATGGTTTCATTTTAATGTTTTTAAATAATGGATTAGTGTGTTTATATATATATATATTCCTAGTCACATTGTTTCATCTAAAACTAAAACAGAAATAAACCCTCAGAAAGCTGAAGAGTGAATATGAAGGCAGCAGACGTAAGCTACAGAGACACTTTATTGAGAGAACATTTATTGGCATTACCTAAACTCATTCAAATCTTTATTCAACTTGTCTCTGACATGTAACTTCTGCTGGTTCAGAAGTAATGTCAGGTGATGGCGTTCAAACTCATTCTGTGTCCCATCTAGGACTGTCTGGTGAAGCTGGCGAGAGAAACAAAAAAAAAACAACAGTTTATGCCGATATAAAAAACGTTGCTGGGAACTAACTGAAGTGAAAAACTGCGCAATCTAGTCATAGACTTCAAATAGTTTAGTTTGTTCAAAACTTAATGTGCGAGTAAAGTTAAAAAAAAAAAACGGAAAGTTTCCTCTTCAGACCTTGCGATCTCATGGGGCAGATGATGTAACACTAATCTATTTCTGTGGCCCACAGTCAACAAGGATGTCATGTGGCCAGAAGAAGGACAAACCGCCTTTACTTTTCCCCAACTAATGCCAGGTGTCCATTAGATCTGGGTGGACTCAGAGGCGCCCAAAGATCCTGAAATCAAATTCCCATTTTTCACCAGGATTTGAACCCAGGATCTCAGTTGAGAAACCAAGCCCTTTACCAATAAGCCTCTGCACCTTATGCAATCTAGTCATACACTTAAAATAGGTCATTTTGTTTTGAACTTGATTTAAGTGTAAAAAAAAAAAGAGTCAAGTTTCCCTTTCAGACCTTGTGATCTTTAGGCAGATGATGTAAAGGTCAGCACAATGACCAACCACCTTTACTTTTGCCCATCTAATGTCAGGTACTAAAAGAGCCCTAAAAATAAATAAAAATTGAACTTATGCTGATTTATTGGCTGTAATAGTTAAAGTACAATTATTTCATTATTTGGTCCTCTTTATAATGTGTATGAACTTTCTGAATGCTATAAGATTGGTAGCAGTATCAGTTTAGGTTGGCTACATCACCAACTAGGTCAACTTCAGTTTCAAAATTTAGAAAGCAAGTTATTAATGGAAACAATTAAGTTACAAGATAATTTCAAGAGAAACAGGGAAAAAAAAAATTCTAAAGAAAAAAAAAATACTTTTTTCAAATCTGCCACAATTTTTCTGACATCCTCCAAACATCCAGCTCTCATTTCATCAGCCTGTCTGTCTAATCTCTTCACATCAGTTTCCAGATGGTTCTGAAGCTGAAGCAGCTCAACGTAGACAGAAGCTGTCTTGATATCTCCTGACTGGACATACTGGAGCAGGAAGCTGACATTGGAACTTAAACAAGAAATATATTTAAAAAATACTTAAAAAAAACAAACAAACAAAGTCTTCATTAAGCTTACTTGTATCAATTAGTAAGCAGCACGGAAAATCAACTCCTAGATACCTCTCCCGCCCCCCACAGGTCCACAAATGAGATTGGACCAAAGCGCTTTGAGCATGCTATAAGCATGAAAGTAGCGCTATTTAAAAGCTATAATAAAAAAAATTTGAAAAATTTAATTTATTATTAAATTTAATAATTTATTAAAATTAAATTAAAGCATTTATAAAATTAAAAAAAAAAGGGGAACAATCAGAATTCAAACTCATGTCTAAAGCCTTCTCAGGCTTCTCAAGCCAATGCGATAAGCACTCTACTAGCAAAGAGTCTATGAACATCGAAGATTGTAGGGTTATCTATTGCTTCTATTTCATGTTTGTGTTCACGAAACCTAAGAGGGCTTAACATAAAGGGGACTAATTCTGCTTATACCACCACTTCAGTCAGGTACTATTTCTTTCCCTTGTTTGAGATACCAAACAAAGTAATTTATTTGAGATACCAGACAAAGTAATTCATTATCAATAGTTAATTAAGTAATTGCTTATTTATTTTTTCAAACTGATTCTTGTGTTGTCAGGTACATGAAATAGTTGTGTAAAATTTAATCTAGATCTGTGATTGGGTGTTGAGGAAATAACGTGTACAAACTTTTGGCCAGACAGACACACAGACAGAGTGAGTTGATAATAAGCTTTGTGTAAAAGGTCTACCAATATGTAACTAAATATTATTGCCAGTGTTGCCAACTTTAAGTGATACTAGTTATTTCCCTTTTGAAAGACATCATGTTTTTGTGTTGCTTATCAGGACATGGATTTATATTATACTCTTGACAAGAAAGTCTATTTCATCAACACTTTGTAGATTATTATCCCAGGGGCATGGCGGTTGAGTGGTAAAGAGTTTGAGTTCCAAACTGAGAGATCACAAGTTTGGGAATTTTTTAGGATGTTCCAGAATTTGCTCCAATTCTACTTTGTAAATTCCTACAAATTACAGATGTGCCTTCAACAAAGATGATATAATTAAGCACATCTTACAGAAAGTTAATTAGAAACTTCAACTCGACTAATTCATTGGTTTTCCTGGCTGATGTATGAAACATAATCCAATTTGTAAAGGCACAAGATAATAAAGAGCACTTGCTTTAATTGTCAATATATGAAATGCGCCGCCTCTATTGTGTCTTATCTGAGTATTTTCTAAGCCTGTGTTTTTTTTGTGTGCTTGCAAATAAAAGTTTAGTGCTTTATTATTGCTTCTTTACTTTTTTGATCATCTGTCTAGCAGTTTAGTGATTTGATCAATGGTTTGAATCTAGTTAAATGTGAATAGTAATGATATATGCCAATTGATACCTTGTTAAAATGGTCAGAATAATGAAGAACACACTTCCAGAGATGACAATACTGTAGAAGAACTGAAAGGTCATGTAGAAAGTAGCCATCACAGGGTGATACCATTGACACATTGGCGTCTCAGGAAGACCTAGAGAATCATACCACACAAAATAAAACAATGCTATGATAAAATGCTGGGCTGACTTAGACATACCACACAAAATAAAACAATGATATGATAAAATGCTGGGCTGACTTAGACATACCACACAAAATAAAACAATGCTATGATAAAATGCTGGGCTGGCTAAGATATGATTTTTAATTTCAGGGTCCTTTGGCACCTCTGAGTCCACCCAGCTCTAATGGGTACTTGAAATTAGTTAGGGAAAAGTAAAGACCGTTTACAGTTGCGTTTGCCACTTGAAACCCTTGTTAACCATAAGCCCCATAAACAGATGAACTTTACATCATCTGTCCTATAGACTGAATAGTCTAAAAGGGGAACTACTTTTTATTTATAAAACAGAGGTTCTTTAAGGATCCTTACCCATTTAAACAAAGACATAAGAAGTTATTTTAAATCCATTTGCCCAGAAGTTTACCTGGCTGAAAGACAAGTCCAATGATTGCCAGCACTGTTAGAAGTATGATAACTCCACAGATTGCGAAGAGGTAGGGTAGATCTAAGGGCAGACTACTCTTCTCCTGGCGGCGAGGGGTAACACTTTTCTCAGAAACGTGCTTCTCTTTCCCTGGATATACAGCAGTCAGTTTTTCTAGATGAATGGATTCAAAAACGTTGGAAAACTGTTACAAAGATATTTTATACATTATGTATCATCTTAGATCCAAAAAA
The DNA here is from genome assembly GCA_021533235.1 of Biomphalaria straminea. Taxonomy (NCBI): domain Eukaryota; kingdom Metazoa; phylum Mollusca; class Gastropoda; family Planorbidae; genus Biomphalaria; species Biomphalaria straminea. Next base: position 1,493,972 of record JADKLZ010019686.1, on the reverse strand, counting down.
AAAAATAAAATAAGCTTTTATAAGTATTTGTACATCATTTAATAATAACTCAGTATGTTTGCCACTAAAAAAAAATATTACCAGACAATATTACTGGCATTGGTGTGTAAATGTAAGTGCAATACAGCACAGTTTATAATAATAATAATAATAATAACCTGCCACATCAATAGAAAATTCCTCAGTGGAAAGTGATAAAAAGACTACAATGAATTTTGTTTCTCTTTAACAAAACTTGACCCTGGCAGCGCCAGAGAATGAATACTCCTTTGTTTTTAACATAATAATAACATAATAATAATGATGATAAGGCATTGTCTGAAAATTAAGGATGGATGCAGTATTTCACATGCTAACTCAAAACTAGTTGTGGCAAGCATACTTTGCTTCATTTGAAGCAGAGATTGCATGATGGGAGTCTATTTATCCACTCTTTTTTTGAAAGAGCTTTTCTTTAACTCTTTCTCTCTCGTAATTATTTTCCATGTTCTGATGGAATTATTCATTTTGCTAATTAGTATGTCACTATCCTGTTAGTTTTTAATACCAAAAATTAATTTAATTTAATGGGGGTCAAATCGATGTCGGTATCGTCAGTTAGGAGAGAAACGATTATATCTCATATTTACATCCCTGTTCAAGGTCACTTGAGCCAAGGCAATAGGTTCCCCCTGTCACATGTGAGGCCAGAGGCCGAGCCCACGGGGGACAAAGTCTATATTCCTATTTTTTACCATTGCTTTCTGAGTGCGTGGGCATCACCACCCATATGGACCCCGATGGAGAATGTTGCAATAAATGGGATGGGTTAGCAAGCCTTTCTACCATCCTCAACACGCGCAAGTACACTCGCTAGAACATAATTGTGTATGTAATGTCAGACCTGTTGAGTCGCTGGGTGCCTCGGCCAAAGACTCTGAGGAGGTTTTAAAGATCCTGAAATGATGGACACTCTTCTTATCCTTGATGACAATGATGATATCTTTAGACATTCCCTTTGCATCTGAAGTGGGCCAAGAGAACTGAATGTGAAAAACTTTAGGGCACAGAATGACTGTGTCACAAATGAACTCAATCTCATTCTCAGAGTTGGGGCCATGGAGTCTTATGTTGAGAAAGCCTGAGTAAAATCAAAGAAATACAAAAAATAAGGTTATTACAAAACTTATGTCCACTCACTCTATCTGGTAAAAAGTTTGTACATGTTATTTCTCCTACACCCAATATTGGATCAATCTGAAATTCTGCACAATTTTTTCTTTTACCTGACAACACAAGAATCAATTAAAAAAGACAACAATTAGTTAATTAACTATTGGTAATTAATTATTTTGTTTGGTATCTTGAACAAGGAAAAGAAATCATACTTGACAGATGTGGTGGTATAAGATGAATTAGTCTCATTGAGAGCTCAAGCCCCCAGTGAATACTTTTTTTATGAATTTAAAAAACTATCACATAAACATTCACCAAAATAACCCTTTTTTTTCTACCCCTTTCGCAACTGGTCCAGACATGTGATAGGATCATAGCGCACTGAGAAAGCTAAAAGCTAAACAAAAACAATTGGTAAAAAAAAAATTATATTCACAGATTTATTATGTCTGGGTCATTCAAACACATAATTACATGACTGATCCAAACTACAATTACACTTAATAAAAGCTTTGTTTTTTTTAAAAAAGTATTTTCTAAATTTTTTTTCTTGTTTTAATCTTAAACTGGAGTTTTATTAACTCTACTAGTAAAGAGGCCAAAAATATTTTAACATTCAATTTGTCTTATACTTTCTAAAAGTTTAACAGTTAGTTTAGAATTTAGCTAAAGTCTAATGTTGAATAGAAAAAATACATGCCTGGACATTTCAGGACATTTCCTGATAAGGTCGTAACCCAATGTGAGCCGTTGTGAACCAGATCTCCAGAGAAACTTGACACATTAAGCGCCACAGCCTGGTAGATTTTACTTAGAATAGATTTATCTCTAGACAACATAGCCTTAACTTGCGGCTGAGTGTCCTTGTGGGTAACAATAAAGGGAACAGAGGAGTTAATAACTGCGTCAAGCTTAGAGTTGAGGAGATACAGGTTCTCCATGTTGGACGCCAGGAACATGTCATTGAAGGCATCATGGGAACAATCTTGGTGAGCTACAAAGTAAAAAAAAAATACAGACATGATTGAAAGCTTTTATTATATAACAAATATCAGGTGTCTGTGTGTGTGTTCCCAATAATAGTTAATTAAAAAAAAAGGCTAGGTTGATAGTCTCCAATTTTAATACCGATGGAGACTTGAGATTTCTAGTTACAATTTTAGCTAAAACTCTTTACCTCAGGAATGATTACAAAAACATTTTGGACCAGGCTGTAGTGGCTGAGTGGTATAGTGCTAGGCTTACAAACTTAGGGGTCTCCAGTTTGAATCTTAGTGACAACTGGGAGAATTTCTGGATTCCTTGAACACCTCTCAATCCTCCCAACTCAAATGGGTACCTGATATTAGTTGGGGAAAGCAAGGGCAAGTGGTTACTGGACATATGACACCCTCATTAACTGGCAGCGACAGATACAGATGACCTTTATAGCTTCTGACTTGTAGATAACAAGGTCTGAAAGGGGAACTTTCCTTTTTTTTTTTATAAATTTTCCCAATCATCAATTAAAGTTTTATAGAGAAAGTTTAAAATGAAATGTGTTATGTGGGAAGCGTGGTCGAGAGGCTAAGTGCGGCTTGAGCTTGGCTTGGCTACCTAGAAGGGGGCTCGAGGTTCGACACCCGACTCGGGCAGAGTTGTGTTTACCGAGCGCCCAAAGGCAGCACGGGAAACCAACTCCTAGATACCCCCTCCCCCCCACTGGTCCACAAATGAGATTGGACCAAAGCACTCTGAGCATGCTATAAGCATGAAAGTAGTGCTATATAAAAGCTATAATAATAATGTACTTAGAATTCTTAGTACCATATTTAGAGTACCTTGTTGACAGAAAACATGTCAGTCTGCAGCTTACCGATAAAAACAACCATCAGGCCTAATGCCATGGAGAGGTGTTTTTTTTAACAAGCAAGAGGACAGGAGAAGATTGTCTATGATAGTATCAACAAGAATTAGACAATAGCTGAATTTCATTCTCTAATTAACATTTATGACAAGATTCAAACTTCGGTACATTTAGGAGTTAATTATCTTCTCTTTAAAACATCTGTAATTTATAAGATAAGATAAAGGGGTTAGGGTTAGTAAGAGGTGTGATTTATTATTAGGGAGAGTTCAACAAAACTTAAAAAATGAACAAGACTGTTACTTCTTATGAAAAAAATGGTTTATTAACAACAGGGGCAGAATATTGTTTTATCAGTCTTGGGGCACATTCATATCAAACTACTTTATAAACAAATCTAAACTGTTGAATATAAAACTCATCCATAGTAAATTGGTTTGCCAAGTATTAATAAATATATATCTGAACTGATAACATCCTCTATCTACAGAAAAGCAATTTGTAAACGATAAAAAAAAGATTCTAAGTTCAAGAAAAGAGATTCGTACCTGGAGGCATAGATGTCATACCATGAGGTGTATCAGGTCTGAGGAACACATAGGGCTGGTTTATGAAGGCTGAGCCAAACTTTGCACCGTTGGATTTGTAGTTTCCAAGTTTAAAAGTTTTCCTGTCTCTGCTCACTTCCTCTTCCAGTATATCAGGGACTAGCCCGATGCCAGAGTCAAAAGTGATATCTAAAATGTCATCACTGCAAACACATATAAATACCAAATGGTATACAAAGTATGATTAACAATGATAAAATGATTTGTCAACATATTTTTAGATAGAATTTCAAAAGATCAATCTTTGGAATATGACCCTTATTTTCAAGACCTAGAGACCCACTCATTGAGCATTTAAAGGTAATACCCCACCTTCCCACATCTGTGCTGCTTTTCATTTATGTTCAACATTTATATTTAAGTCAGAGAGAATATAGACTATTAAGAAAAAGTATTTATATGTGGCATTTTACATCTTGAGAGACATATATACATATACATAAGGTAGTACATGAAAATTTATAAGCAAATGTAGTGAAGAGATCACCTGTAGGACATTGATCCAGTAGTTTCCCAATTGTTATCTCCATAGATCTTAATAGTACCCGTGCTGAGCTCCTTTTTATGAGACTCTGACTTGACAGAGTAGTCCATTTCTAGCAGCGGCTGCTTGGCCATTGGAACAATGTGGCAGTGAAAATGTCCATCTTGACTGCTTTCCCAGGAAGGCTCAAGGGTAAATTGCAGAAGATTTCCTTTTAAGCACCTGTTTAGAAAATTGTAGGAATGTATTATTTCTAATATGATGAAAACAAAATTTAGTGTTTTTTTTTCAAACTTCTTTTCCTTAGACTTATAAATTAAAGAAAAATGATTATGAAATAAATAATATTATAAAGAATAAAAAAAAATCATAGAATTTTTATGAAATGAAAAATAAAATTCTAAAAATTTATATTCATAACAATTTTTTTTTTTGTAAAAAAAAATCTATAAAGAAAATGATTCTTCTTATTTTTCAAGTACTCAAAGATATGTCAATAATATTGTCCAACTTACTCATCCTTGGGTAGCAAAAAATAAAACTTATTTAAAATCTGTTCAGATCAATGAGACATATGACTTAGAAACAGACAAATCTAGACAATTTATAGATTTAAAAGACAACTAAACGATACATTTTTAAGTTTATAAAAAAACATGAGAGTAAATGTATCCTTTCAACTGTTGGAATTACTTGGAATATCTAAGATAAAACAGCTGAGTCCAGCACAAAGACTAAAAACTACCTTTTCTATACAACTAGATTGTTGTCCCATTAAGACACCACTAGTCCTCTCCATGTTTCTGATCATCTATTGGCCTCACAAAGTCTATTAAAGATCACTCTTCAAACAAAGAGATTAAAAGAACTACTACTATCCCCAAGAACAGATTTTAATTCTCCAGAATCATTTCTATATTGTAATCTTATATATAGGCCTAAATTTATGTTCTGAGAGATCAAATTTGAGGTGTGTACATACTGGTCAGGCTGGCATCTCCTTTTATGGTACTCTTTACAATCTGAAGAGCAGTTCTTTTTCACACAACAGTTGTAGCACATCTGTTGATACATCAAAAAAGATTTAAATGTTTTTTTACATTGGAGTTTTCACACAAAGAACCATCATCTGTTTGATTCAACTCAAATACAGGACAAAGACGAGACATATATGAGCTATTTTGTGAAAGAATGCTAATATTAAACATACTTTGCAATAGTGAAAAATTTGGTTTAAGTGATTCATATGTTGTTGCCTGCTCTGAGTTATAGATTCACTATAGCTCATAAATTATAAGTGAAATTAGAGTCTTGTCCAGAACTTAGCTTTAGAACAATATCACCTAAATAGCAGCTAAAACACTGTCACCTAAATAGCAGCTAAAACACTGTCCCTAACTAGCAGTTTAAACAATGTCACCTAAATAGCAGCTAAATCACTGTCACCTAAATAGCAGCTACTCTCCCTCTCATTTAGTTCATGAACTCAAAAGGAATATCTACAGATATTGAAACAGTTTAGAAACAGCAATGTCACAGGAACTGTTAAAAACAAGCAGAAGTGAACCCACTTTTCCAGAAATGCCTTAAAAAGCCTATATCTTTGCATCCCCTAAAGATGGATTTTTTTTTACCCCATGTAGCAAAATAGTGTCAGAAACTAAAAATAACTAACCAAATGAGGAGAATTTAAAATAACCATTAAAAATGTTTGTCTCCATCACTATGTGTTTACATTGAATTTGTGTACATTTAAAAAATTTGCAATAAAATTAAATCAACACATAGATTTGTAATAAGCCTAAAGTTAATGGATATTTTATTGGATTTAGCCTTAAAAAAGTCTAATTTTTATTTAAAAATAATGTTTTTACTTTCATTTATGGAGAAAGTGACAGCTAGATTGACAAGAACAAAATGTGACTTGATTAAATCTAGTGCTAGAAAGAGCAAAAAGAAAAGGAGTGGGGACATCTTAGATTATGGTTGAGGGTTGGAAGCGTTAAGGGTCTGTAATGATACCATATTTTTCTCCAAGCCTCACTGAAATTGAAACAACCAACAGCCCATGAGTCCCTTTTCAACAAGATTAAGCTATACAAGAAGTAAAAATCAATGTAATGAAATCCTCTCTAATGAGAAATGTATCATATAATGATAAAAAAATTCTTCCCTTTAATCCTATATATATTTAGCTTTTTTTATTCAAGAATGTGTACTACATGAATTTGGACTTAAAGAGGTGTTCTAGAACTCAGCGAAGAGCTCACCATCATGGCAAAATAGTGATAATGGTTACTACGTACCATCAGTCGAGGGGAAAGTCCATTATCATTGTCATCTCCTACGACTGCGCAATCTGGATCTCCTGAAAACATAGAAGTCCCACAATTCCTAGTGCAACTCTCACAAGCCTGACTGTACCGTTGACACCTGCCCATTTCAAACAGTAAGACAGTTAAATCTGCTGCATTTTCATTTTAGATTCAAATATGTATTAAAAAAAATGATTAAAAAGCTCTTTCAATGTATCGATGCTAACCTCTTATTTTTGTCGACCCATTTGGTTCTCGCCAGAAAGAAATTATGATCAATCTTGAACTTGTTGCTCAATGATCCAGGCTGTGAGCATACAAAGGAACCATTCACCCCAGACATGCGTAAAATATTTTCTCCAAACTTTGTGGCATCACAGTCTTCTATTGATCCATTTTCATTGAGTTTGTAAGTTTGGTTCTTTTCAAGTAATTCAAAGAAAAACAAAATATGTTAGACCTATTTTACATTAAAAAAAAACAACTTATAAAAACTTAAACTATATGTTTTCTAAATACCCAATACAGTCATTCGGACAGACCATTCATTATAGTAGGCCTCAACAATGACCTGCAACCTGTGGGCAGTGGAGACCAATAGCTCATTGTATAGACCTGTGACATAGCTGTGATGACTGGTCTCAGTTGGATTCAAGAATGTGCTTTAGTTCTATTACACATAACTATTTTAGAGCTATAAGAACTGTGTAACTCTTTGGTTTCAAGATTAATAATGATGAGTTCTAGCACAAACTATGCACTTATTTACTAAATAATTCAGAGATGATTCAGTGGTGGCTTTGTGGTCAAGTTTTTGGCTTCTAAACAAAAAAAAGTCTCAGGTTTGAATCTCAGTGGAGAATATGATTTTGAATTTGTGTATTTTTAGGACGCCCCTCAAACCACCAAACTCAAACCTGTTGAGGAAAGTAAAGGTATGGTGCTGGCCACATGACACCTTAGCTAACAATCTGCTATAGAAAACAAAAGGACTTAAAATCATCTGCCCTATAGATAGAAAGGTCTAAAAGGGGTTCCTTACGTTATCAAAGCTGTGTACTTACCTCATTCTTTTTATATTGCAGAATGTAATAATCAGGGAGTGATTATTACATTCAGAGATGAGGGCATGGTGGCTTTGTGGTCAAGTTTTTTTTTATCAAAGCTGTGTACTTACCTCATTCTTTTTATATTGCAGAATGTAATAATCAGGGATTGGATTCTGACAATGCTGGCGTACAAAGCGAGAGCGTGTTAGGGTTGGTAATAATTTGTCAATATTAATTAGATCTGTTGAATTCTTGGGCAAGAATCTCTGAGTGGGATCAATAAGTCTGACAGTTAACTCCACCACAATACCAGTTCCTGGAAACATAAATATTGTACGTTTAATACCCACAGCAAGAAACAAAAAAATGTTTATCCTTCTAAACAAAATGATTGAATATAATTCACAGGAAGATTAAAAAAATAAATCTCTATCTAGCTGAAAACAAAAAATCTAATATAATTAACAGACTTGAAAAACAAAAATAGCCAATGTTCTAAAATATTAGCAAAAATAAATTATATCTTGTAAGTAGATACAAACACATTTAATGTTTTTGGATTCAAAAGATTCAACAGGGCAAACCTATAACAAACTAACTACTGACACATCAGTTACCTCTGTGTAAAGTGTAGTTACCTCTGTGTAAAGTGTAGTTA
>JADKLZ010019686.1:1474484-1484586 GCA_021533235.1 Biomphalaria straminea | reverse complement strand
ACTGTAATAAATGTTTATATATAAAAGGTAACTAGTGCACTGTAATAAATGTGTATATATATATATATATATATATATATATATATATAAAAGGTAACTAGTGTACTGTAATAAATGTATATATGACAGGTAAATTCAGACTGCAACAATGTTCAAACATAAAAGAAAAAGCAATACTTTTGTAATATAAGACAGTAAACACAGCCAACATACACAAGTGTGTCTAGTGTCATCAGATAAACTAAAAGCTAAAGGTAGTAAAGGCCTTAAGTGTCTCTGATCTGTTCATCAAGAAAATAAGAAGACAAGCTATCCTTTAGCTATTGAATTTGTGGGGCAAAAAATGAAGATCTATTTATTAAACAAAGGCCTGGGATGATCAAAGAATCAGAGCTCAGCTCAGAGGTTTCAGGCTCAGAGGTTTCAGGCTCAGAGGTTTCAGGCTCAGAGGTTTCAGGCTCATGGAGATGTGGCATCAAGAAAGTTGTTATTTTAAAATATTATTTGGAACTGTAATGTTATTCATGTCTAGTTATAACTTATCAAAACATCTACCAGATGTTACATAAGCTCATTAGCTTAAGTAAAATAACATTTGATTGCGAACTCAAGCAAAACAAAAAACAACAACTTCAAAATGGATAAATTTAGGGGTATGCATCTTATTTCTCTTAACAGTTATCAGTTGACATGAAAACTATTAAACTCTAGATGTCTAGCTTCCTTAAATTTTGTTATCTTAAATGTCTTGAAAACAACTAAGGACAGATTGTAAAAATAAAAACTCTGGTTGATACTATCAGCTACATTTCAATGAAATGAACCAGTTTTACAAAATATAAAGACCTTACTTCGACAGAGAGCGTTCTCATGAGATGAACAAGGCTTGGCCATGTAAAAACCTTTGACACATTTCTGAGTACAATCTGAAACAAAACAAAATTCAATATTCTCCTTTATTTTTGCATATGACTTTCAAAAATTTTTTTTTGTATTTACAAAGCTAGACAAAAATTAATACAAAAGTGTAAAATGAATTCAAGCTTAAAGCTCCACAGGCTAACCTTTGCAGATCTTCTGAATGTCATTGCTACAAGACTGGACTTCATAGTGATTCTCTGGGCATGCTTGCTTACACTCTGTGAAAATCAAAGCAACAGACATCATCAAAATAAACCTAGGAACCTATTTAATAAAAACACATCATTCAAGACAGCAGTTTAGGTCAAGAGAAGCCAGTTTTTACAAGTTCTTATTCTGAAACATGCCAGGCTGCAAACAGATGAGCCCACACCAGAGTTTTAAACACTGTGGGGGGAAGGAGTGCAAATAAATCTGGACAAAATGTTCTGTTCATTTCTTCATTAATGATCAGCAGTTTGTTTGTCTGTTTAAACAACTTAGGAGCAGTAATGTCTATCATTCATTTGAAGAGTGACCTTACAATTAAATATAATAAAACATAAAAACTTTCATAAATGTTCATTTTTTTTTAGTTTATTAAATATATTTAGTAAAATATGACAAGACAGTATTTCTAATTTTTGTAAACATTAATTCTGGTCTCATTATAGAATCTTTTGTTTTCCCAATTTTTTAGGTCTATTTTTTTTTGCACAGGCCTCAATATTAAGACAGTTCAAGCACACTCCTCTGTTTTGAGTCAATTTAGATACTCTTTTTTCTCTGTTATAATTTACATTTATTCAAATTGGTGTCATCTATTTTGAGAAGATGATACCAGCTCTTACAAACAGATTATTTAAAGCACCAAAACTCTACACTAAAATATTTTTAATGCTTCTTATTTTAATACATGAATTTGAACAATTTAACATAAAAACATTGTCTTATATAACATAGCAAAATGATCCTAATTACCTCTGCATTTTTTCCCATTGCCATAAAAGTCTTCCCCACAGATGCAGTCGTAGGATCCTTTCCTGTTGTAACATCCTGCAGCTTTATCACATTTAGCTTTTCCTTCCATGCATTCATTAATATCTGGTTTTAGAGAGAACATGATGCAGGCCAGTAGTGAATGTGACTTGATTATCACTTCAGTGCAAAGCTACATGGGACTGCCTAGCATTGACTTTTACTATTAATAGTAATAATTTGTCTTAACTTTACCATATCAGGAGACATGGTGGCTGAGCAGTAAAGCGTTTGGCTTCCAAGCTGGGGGTCCCAGATTAAAACCTGGGATTTAAAGTTTTGGGATTTTTGGGCACTTCTGAGTCCATTCAGCTACAATGGGTACCTGATATTAGTAAAGGTGATTAGTCATTGTGCTGGCCACATGACACACTCGTTAACCATTGACCACAGAAACAGATGAGTTGGGGAAAGAAAAGGCGGTTGTTCTTTGGGTCATTGGCCTAAGCAGATTGTGCTGGCCACATGACACCTTCATTAGCCTAAGAAACAGATTACCTTTACATCATCTGCCTTCTGGATCACAAGGCCTGTACGGGAAATGCACTACTTTTATATAAATTCAAAATACTGTAGTGCCATCTGGCAAATTATAATTGTTGATCAATTAAATATTAATTTTGGTCAGTGGTTTGAAGTGAATGAAAAAAAACAAAAAGGTAGCAATTAGGCTCAGCCATTACAAACTGTGATTAAAAATGTTTAACCTACCAATACATTCTCCCTGTGAGTTTAGCTTGTATCCCTTGAGGCAGATGCATTGACCTGTTGTTTCATCACAACCCTGGTCACAGCTGACATCAATACACTTGTTGGCTGTATCATTTCTATCCTGCAACAGTGGCTCTGAAACATCTGGCAAGGGAAATAATCATGATAAATAACAGTTATATAACAAGGTGTAAGACAAAATTTTAAGATCTAGATACTCACAGGGACAAAAGTATTTATGCTCAATTTAAATTGTTTCAGAGATCAATGATTAATTAGGGTATTACATATGTTTGATAGTAACCTATATGTACTTTGCAATATTTAACTCTTTCAGTGTGAGTCTTTTTGATCAAAACAATTGAGTTTTCCTAATCTAAAAAAATGTTCAGGGTGGTTTAGAGTTACTAAAACCATCAGTAACTTTTTAAAAATTTCATTATAATATTTAACATTTGGTTTTATTTTAAAAGAAAATTGATCTCCACCAGCAGCGCTAGTCAAGTTATTCCATGAGAGTAACACAACACTGAAACAGTTAATGTGAATGAAAGTATCGACAAGTGAACATTAGTTATCAGAGGACTTGATGTTTGAGAAAAGAGAGTACAAAATGGTATTAAGTCATCTTGGGAGTAATGTAGAGAGAATTCAGTCAGTTAGTAAGCAATCTGAGAGTTGGTCCTAGATGAAAACTATTTAGTTATTAACTCTTTCTCTCCATAATTATTTTCCATGTTCTGATGGAATTATTCATTTTACTCAGTAGTATTTCACAACCCTTTTAAGCTTCATTAACGTTTTTATTTGTTATCAGAAAATGTTTTATTTGTAACCGTTATATAATTAAAGGGAAGGCATGCTCTTTTTATGGTATCGCCAACTAGGAGAGAAAGGGTTCAACCTAATGAGTAGCTAGCAAATAGTCACAAGAAAAAGTAACTTAGTGAAGTCATGTTAGAGAGCAGTAGCTACTCATCAAGAATACATGACTGCCTCTTTTTGTGATATGCACTTTGAACTACAGACACCATGGAACTAAGTTGGAACAATGCCCCCCCCCTTCCATTTCCTGATGAATCAGGTAGGAAATCATTCATCATTCAGTTCTGAAGAAATGTCCAAACTGTACAAAACAAAACATTTATCAATTTGTTTTAAGATTGAAGGGTACTTGAAAAGATAACAAAACTATATCAAAATAATTACACCTAATAAGTAGTACAGTGTGATAGGGCATGGTCTTCTAGTTATATTACGTCTGTCTGGCTTCTCAGATTACTCAGAAGATGTTTGAGTTTCTTGTACGAGTCTATTCAGTGTGCTCAATAACTTACAATGATCAAATCATATCACAAAAACAAGATGAAAAGACTATAGGTCCAGACTGTAAGATACTTCAATGAAGTTTAATACATAAAGGCCACTGTCAAATCTCTGTCTATTATATGATGTTGCCAACTTGAAGTATTAACACCAATTGAAATATACTTACATAAACAAGCTAAAACACCACTATCCATGACGTCACTACATGTCACATTGTAAGTTCATCAACTACGGTGCATCTTTATACTAACCAATTGCCTAACAGATTACTACCTCACTTAATAAGTAAATTTAGTAGCACAGGATATCAGTTTATTTCACAATAGCAAATACAAGGTGACATACCATACACAAGCAAATTGAAGTTGTCTTGATTCAACACTTCTGTCTCTCTGTCGAGGTTAAAGAATATCCTAGTATAGTTTTGAAGCAGATATTTGGGACTCAGAACAGTCACTGTGACTTTGGTTTCATGTTTATCCACAGTGCAAAACACTCCAGTGGTTAATGTCAGCAGACATACAGTGGTCAAGATGGTCATGTTCAAGCTGTTGAGAGAGACCAAGTTGAAATTTGAAGGACAGAAAAAAAAACTCACTTAGTGATAATCCAGGACAAAAATAAAGAATTTTTTCCTAAACAGTTATAACAAGAAAATGTTTTAACTTGATTAATGTAGTCTGATAAAAAAATCTAGAATAATCTGATCTAGTTAAATGAAAATTAAAACTCAAAATGATGTTGTTGTTTTTTTTCAAGAATATGACATAATCAATTGGAACATTTAAAAAATCTAAACACTAGCTTAGCTTTTAACTTTTAATCAATACTTTGATTCAGATAAATCACTCCATGAAGAATCATAGCGATCTATAGGGCAGATGTAAAGGTCATCTGTTTCCGTGGGTCCCAAAGTTAACGAGTGTGTCATGTGGCCAGCACAACGACCATCAGCCTTTATTTTTCCCAAACTAATGTTAGAGCTGGGTTAAGTCAGAGGCGCCATAAGGATCCCAAAATTTAAAATCCCAGTCTTCCCAGGTTTCAAACCCCAGACCCCTGGGCTCAGGAGCCAAGCTCTTTACCACTTATCACTGTATTTCCTTTTGCTTAACTCTTTATCTCCGTAATTATTTTCCACGATCGGACTTATTTTTTACTATTTTATTTTTCACATTTGTACATTCTAACCTTTTTGTTGGTAATCAGAAAAGGTTACTTTTGGTAAAGAATTTTAGGAGAATGCATACTGTTTTTATAACACAAATTCAAGTTTTAAAAGCCAAACATTCATTTAATTTAATTAGATCAAATCAACAATGGTATCGTTACTTAGGAGAGAAAGAGTTAAATAGTGTTATCATAAATCTTATTTTCACTGAATACAGGACAAAATGTTGAGATCTATATATTAAGGTTTGTAGTACTATTGTCTTAACTCAATGAGCTTAACAAACATAGTTGTAGAGAAATGTTTCCACTCATTGACTTATTCCTTAAATGCACATTTTGAGTTACTTCTGATACAGAACTATTGTGATAGCAATAATTAGCAAGTTAATTGCTGTGCTTTTGATATTTCCAGACAAGAAACAAAAGTTCATACAACTTTAAGTTTCAATTATTTTTGCCACCAGGTTTTTTAAATGTATGTATGATAAATGATAAACTTTTTTTTTTCATAGTGGAAAAAAATAATATTTTAACAATCTTCATTTAACTCTTTATCTCCGTAATTATTTTCCATGTTCTGACAGAATTGTTCTTTTTTTTTCATATTTTATACATTCTACCCTGTTATGATAAAACTTCAATAACATCTTTGTTTGTATACATGAAATGTATGATAAATGATAAGTTTTTTTTTCAAAGCAGAAATAAAAAAAAAGTATTTTAAGAAACTTCATTTAATACAGTTGTTGCTCTAATGGAGGGTTATGAATTTGTAGATTAAGAAGATGAAGGCTACTTACTATGTCTGGTTCAACGACAATTTATTCTGTCCTGTTTTCTTGGCTTGTGGATTGGGTTGGCTGTTTTTTTTAATTTGAATGTAATCCCCTTTGTTCTGGTCACTGTCCATCTCGAGCAGGCTTTGAGGTGGGGGAGGGAACTCAAACATTGTATCTTCCACCTTGTTTGATTTCTTGGGATTCAGAAGATCCTGAACATCTCCAGTTGAGAAGAGGATGCTGCTGTTGGGACGAACTTTGTGTATCCTGTTGTGAACGTTTGCCCCGGGAGATTTTAAAGCTCCAGGAATCAATTTTATATCGTCATTTGTTTGCACCCCAGAGCTGAACTTGTTAAGAAGAAACGGACTAGGCAGTTCTCCGTCGGAGAAAATGTCATCCACATCGCAAGGTTGCTCGTCCGTGTCCGAGTCTACGTTGAAGTAGGTATCGTTAGTGTTTGCGGGGTTAAATATTTCACTGCTGCCATAGATGGAGGCAGAGTTGGCGCTGTCACTGACAACGCTGGTCTGATCCTCTCTAGGGTCCTCCAAGATGTCGGCCATGACTGGCAAGTTTTGGGTGCTCCAGGGAGTGGATACATTTGGCTTGTGAGGGATTTTATCAAAGTCATTATCAGTGTTGTTGCCATCTGCATCTTGCAGTCCTTTCGCAGCTGAAGAAGCAGGAGTTTTAGGTGTGCTGACTAGGCTAGGTGTGAAGGTTGACAGAACAGGCTTCAGCTCCAGTGGGCTGTAGATGTTCCCAACTCGATGAGATTTCTCAATGGAAACGTGTTTATACTGTGGGCTAGGCCCACTGGTTTTATGAATGTCAGCCGAAACTAACCTCATTGGGTCATTAGCATAAGCAGACTCACTAGATTTATCGACATTAGTCAATTTTTCATCATTAGCATAGGTTGGTTCACCGCCAGGCGACAGACGCACCTGAAGACTCTGGGTATGTGAGTCCTCGGCTTCTGTGTCCGTAGATTTAAGGTCTTTGAGATCTGCTTCATCGTTTGATGTTTCCTCTTGCTCTGTGGGCAGCCCATTGTAGACTGCTGTTTTATATGTTCTTTTGTAGGAAACTGTCTTTTTGCTTGCCACGCCTTTCTTGATAAGATCTTTGTGTATCATTTTAGAGTGTGAGTGATAGCGGCTCTTAATCAGGTTCCTCTCTTGAGGATCACTGTCTTCTGTATCCATTGAGCTGTCTATATCATTTAGCTTCATTTTACCTGGCTGCTCCTATAATAGAGGAAAAAAAAAGCAGTTTCAATAAATGTATCTTATCTCATGAAAAAATACAGATGCTACTTCAAAAAAAAAGATGATTTTGTCCTACGCGTCATGCATGTTAACCAGTGACTTAAATTCTGTCAAGTCTATGATTTTCCTGGCTGACTCTAACGACCCATTCCATGCTCTAACAGCACTAGGGAAAAAAGGAGCATGTATAGATAAGATAGCAAATTTAATCTATTATGAAAGCAGGTTATTCATAATACATCAATAGACATATAAATAAGAAACTCTAGTAGACCAAACAAGAAACACAAAACATTTGTTTATAGAAGGTATAGGCCTCATAGCCCAAACATCCAACATTTTACAATGCTAAAACAATGCAGTGGAATAACTTTAAAAAAAAATGTTTCCAAGAAGTTTCGCCCTTTTTTTTTTTTTAATAGAAATCTGATTTCTATTTCTCTTACTTACTTACTTATTTCACAGAGAGTCATAATGTTTAAAGAATGTTCAACACTTTACAAACTTTACAAGACTTTATTGTCTATAAGGTGCCATTTGACAGTGATACCCATGTGCATTGCTCACTCTAAGGGGACGGGTTCTTCCCAACTCAAGTCCCACCTAAGACATGATTACACTATATTGATTTTCTAAACTAACCAGAACTATCGCAAAAAGAAAAACAAAAAGATTAAAACTTAGCAAGAGACTAAGATCAATGTATAAGTAAGTAAAAAAGTAAAGTTCCCCTTTCAGACCTTGTGGTCTATAGGGCAGTCAAGGGCGCCCGAAAATCCCGAAATAAAAATCCCAGTCTTCACCAGGATTCGAACCCGGGACCTCCAGTACGGAAGCAAAGCGCTTTACCGCTCAGCCACCGCGCCCTCTAAGATCAATGTATAGAAGTGTACATTTTGTACATTCTTTTTTTTTTTCTCATGCCAATTAAATTCTCTTAAATTGTGCCCTAATTTGCTATAATCTGGACTAATATGATAAGTGAAAGTTGTTTGTGAAAACAAAAAGTTCCCCTCCTACAAAAACTGCTCAAACCTTGTCTATAGCTTCATCCTCCTCCTCCTCAGGCACTTCTTGGACTTGCTTCAGCTCCTCGTTTGTTCGTAGGTTTCTGGTGTTCTCATAGCCATCGTCCCGGGTGTGAAAAGCCAGGTGCGACATGGGTATGGTGTTGCTCGGCTTGTAGATGTTACTCCTAAGTCCAGAGCTGGATAAACTTTTGCGATCACTAACATCATACGTTTGGTGCTCTTGCCTATACCTGTTTCAAAACAAAGATGTAATCATATATAAATAGTTAAAAACACTTACAGCTGTTTCACATTAAAACTATACTAAAAAGAAAAAACTAAAATCCATAGATAGTTGCAAGTAAAAAAGAAATTCTGGGAATATTTGTGGGAGATTTCGATGAAGTTTTTTTCAATTAATGCCCTCAGGTTAGTTGTTACTAAGGGCATGAGTATTTTCTTTTATCTATTTCAGATATGCAGAAAAATTAAGTAAGAATTCATTAAATGGAAAAAAAAAAATTAACTTAACTAGTCACACATAGGTCCTAATTTGGAGTCTTTGGTAGCCAAGTGGTAAAGCATTTGGCTACTGAACTGGGCTCCCAGGTTCAAGTCCAGGTAAAGACTGGAATTTTTTTATTTTGGGATCTTTGGGCACCTCTGCGTCCACCCAGCTCTAATGAGTACCTGACATTAGTTGGGGAAAGTAAAAGTAATTGGTCATTGTGCTGGCCACAGAAACAGATGACCTTTACATCATCTGGCCAATAAATCATAAGATCTAAAAGGGGAACTAGGTCCAAATTTATGTTCAAATATATTTTTCCTCCTTATTGCAATGAGATTACACAAATAAGGAATGGATAGAATAGACACATTAGATCTAGCAGACAATCTAGACCAGCTAATTAGATATCTGCTTCTCTACAAGTAGTTGTTCCCACAAATAATATTCCAGTCCTGATACCAACAGTTCCCATCCCAGGGAAACTTGTTCCACGAACGTGATTAATTAATATTTTTATATACTGACACTATTCTGACAGGTGATAAACTAGTGTGATAATCACTGCACTTCCTTGTGAAGGACAATGTTGAATGCATAAACACCACACTTTGGTTTGGATTTCCCTCTAATTTAATTTTTTATTGTAGCTGAAAATTTGTCATAGTTTAACTAATAGCATTAGACTTGTAAATTTTACGTGCATTTAATGTTAAAATACTGAGGTATTTCAAAATAATTACATCCTAATGTCCTATGCTTTTCATGTGTCAATCTAACTCAGCTAAGTCGTTGGTGTTCCTAGCTAATTCAAGCAATTCATTTGATTCTCTAATGGCACTAGGGAAGAAAGAGAACTTGTAGTACAAATTTATTCTAGAGTATGGAATAAAAAATGCACCTCTATCTTTGTGTCTTTTTGAGTAATTCATTAGGTTGTGTTTTTCTATTTGTAGATTATGTTTTAGGGGTTTATGTATTATATCTACTTAATTTTCATTACTATGATAAAAACATATGAGAATTATATCTTTTAAAATTGTCTTATTGTTGTAGGTGTCACCAGAGGGTGAGAAATCTAGATAAACCCTATCACTTTTCTAATTCTATTGCAGCTAAAAAAAGAACACATAAAAAAAACAAACAAACAACAAACCATTTGCCAGCATAGACTGCAGTACAAAATAAAACAATGATGGAGCTACAAGCTATGCCTACAAATAACCACATCAAGCTGATAGTGCTGGGCTGGGAATGCAACTCTTTCTGAAAAACATAAAAAAATAAGATTATAAGTATTAAAAGGAGCAAAATAAAAAAAAAACACAACAATAGTCAATAATATTGAGGAACCTGATAAAGTCAATAATATTGAGGAAC
>JADKLZ010019686.1:1436419-1449238 GCA_021533235.1 Biomphalaria straminea | reverse complement strand
GGGAGTGTTCAATGATTGATAGTAGATGTATTATAAGACACATATAGTGGAGTGTTCATTTTGCAAAAGAGCTAGAAAAATAAATCAGACAACTTGTGCAATTCACAGAAGAAAAAAAGGATGCTTTTTAAAAACCAAAGCTTATCTAAGGGTGAATAACTGCAAATTACTACCAAATCTGAAAATTACTTCGTGAAGAAACATGGAACCCTGATGCGCATCTCAAAAGATTTACTTATCACATTTTTTTTTGATGTATATGGCTGAGAAAAGAATTACTGACTCGTTGATGTGGTCGTGCAATTTGCGCACTGGACTGTCGCTTGGACTTATCGATGGTCGCGGATTTAAACCCTGCCCGCTTCAATGCCCCATCGTCTTGCGGGGAGGTTTGGACTAGGAATTCGACTGTCGTCAACTCTGAAGGAACATCGAAACATGTCAAACGTTTTACTAACTAAACCATTTTTTTTTAAAAACTATAAAGCTCTTGTTTAACCGGTCTAATTTTTGAAAGTAAAAATTGAAATGAAATTAAATTTGGCTCTTAAGACATCACGGCTAGTCAATTATTTTTAAATTGATTTTGTTCTAGATTTTAATATAAGTTGTATTATAATATTGTTGTTTAAAAAAATGTACATTGTATTTAAATTTTTTTTTTTTTTTTTTGCTATAAATCTATGATCCTCATAGAAAAACAATGTCAACCAATCTTCGCACTTTCTGCCTTAAATTTAACGTCACTCTTTATCACCGCGTTCGTCTTTGCACCGAGCTGCACCATTGAACTGAGAGAAATGCACATTAATAGGCGCAACTCAGCGGTAAAAGCTTGTTACGGTAAAACCTATAAATTACTCTACAAAATAACTCTTACCAGAAATCGCATTAACAAATGAGAGGAAGAAGCCATTGTGACACTATGTCGTTGGATCTATTTTATGATTTCAAGACATAATGTTGTGACCGCCATTTTGGTGTATTTACATATCCTTTGGTTAAATAATGCACGTCGGTGCTAATGCTTTCCAGGATACTATAATGACGTCAGACAAAGCAGACGACTTTGTTGCCCGTCGCTCTTTTTTTTTTTTACGTCAATTTAGGTTTCACATTTGTTTCAGATGTTTTGTGGTCGAATTGGTTATAGTTGAAATTGTAATCCATATTCTAGAACTATTAGTAATCATGTCACTTGATATAAAGAGATAGTCTGTCGGTAATGTTTATTATAGAATATAGTGTGTTTTCTGTCGTTTAACGGTTTATGCTCCTTTTTTTTCTTATTCTAATACACTGTCAGCATGCAAGTTCAAACGTAATCTTAATCCTGTTGAAAGGTGAGAGCGACCTAATGAGCCAAACTGCTCATAACCTCCACCTTTCAATGAATAACTTACATATTCCTAGACCGAGAAAAAAACGTAAGGTCCAGATCACCGAGACCTCATAGGCGGTCAATGCTATTGCAATTAGGTTAGATTTTTAAAGTCATTCTACCACTGTCACTAGTGTCACGTACACACAGACACACACTCACATATAATGGTCAGACCTTTTGTGCGGCATAAATACTTTAATTTATAAGAAATGTGGCGCTCAACTGCTGACTACGTGCAGTTGCATGCAGGCAGAGTAGTATACGTCTCTCTGTCTCTGTCACGCTTTCCCTCTCTTATATACTTATATAACTTTGGGGAGGCGTGGTGGCTGAGCGGTAAAGTGCTTAGCTTTTGAACCTGGGGTCCCGGGTTCGAATCCCTGTGAGGACTGGGATTTTTATTTCGGGATTCTTGGGCGCTTCTGAGTCCACCCAGCCCTAATGCGTACCTGACATTAGTTGGGAAAAGTAAAGGCGGTTGGTCGTTGTGCTGGCCACATGACACCCTCGTTAACCGTAGGCCACAGAATCAGATGACCACAAGGTCTGAAAGGGGAACTTTACTTTTTTTTTTTTACTTTATATAACTTTGTAAAAGTTATTGTTTCACACCTAGCTAATCACATACTAGTAGATAAGTTTGTAAATCTGAAGTGGTCGAATGGCTTCCGAACCTGAGGTCCTGGGTTCGAATCCCAGTGAAGACTGAGATTTTGAATTTCGGGATTTTTAGGGCACCCCTGAGTCCACCCAACTCTAATGGGTACCTGACTTTAGTTGGGGAAAGTAAAGGCGGTTGGTCGTTGTGCTGGCCACATAACACCCTGCTCGTATAACCGTTGGCCAAAGAAACAGATGACCTTAACATCATCTGCCCCCATAGATCGCAAGGTCTGAAGGGGACACTTTACTTTTACTTTACTAGCTAATCACATACTAGTAGATAAGTTTGTAACTCTGAAGCAGTACACTGAAAAGTTCAATCATCTTATAAAAAGGGGCTTCGCTAGCGAAGTCAGAGGGTTGGGATACTCACCGTTTGACACTCTGCAAAGGGTGAACCCAAAGTGTAGAAAGAAAAAAAAACAAAGTATAACAATTCTCAGTAGCTGAATATCTCAAATAATTCTTGTAATAGGTTAACTGGGTTTGGGGTGACAGCATTAACTAACCGCACCCAGTGACACCGACCCTAGCGACGCCGCTGCGTCATTAGATCACGCATAATAGAACGTTAAAGCTTTTTTTTTTAATCATTCGCTAAGACGTTCATACTAACGTTCAAAGGCTACGTAACGAAGTATAACAGTTTAGATACTATTTATAGATTTATGATAGACTTTGTTTTGGTCCATTACGTTGGATATAGTCGTTCGTGTCAAGGACCCATCCCGTCGTGCATTCCTGTCATCAGTTAATATATAAAACAAGGAATTCCGCCTCCGTTATGCTCGGTGAAACGAAACGAAGCGGTGATATTATGCAAATCGTATGTTGTATGTATGTAGCTCAGTGATTGAAATGTGCAGTCAAAAAAATCTCGTAAATCCTGGTTGAATTTAACCCTTTGAGTACATGAGCAGCTCTCCGACGGACATTGTCTATATTAGAAAAAAAGTAAAGTACCTCTTTCAGACCTTGCGATCTATCGGGCAGATGATGTAAAAGTAATCTTTTATTATGGCCGACTTTTAACCAGGGTGTCTTGTGGCCAGCACAACGACCAAGCGCCTTTACTTTCTCCAACTAATGTCTCTTACTCGTTAGAGTTTGTGCGGACTCAGAGAGTCTTAAAAAATCCCGACCGCATGTTCATTACAAAGGCGAACCACCTAATTGGAGGAATTCGGCAGAGGTCAGGCATGGAGAGGATTGGCGCCGTTGCACCGCACGAAATGATGACCTTAACGCTCGACAGGTCGTTTGCGGCATCCCTCAAAAGATTTAAAGGCAGATGAAGGTGTGAAATAAACTGTTCCTGCAATATATTGCATTGACAGTGTACGTTACATCGAGACTAAATACGTCACATCAAACTAATGAACGAATAAAAAAAAAGGTTACAAATACAGTTTGTGTGGAGACGCTAACTCAAATTCGGCCCTCGAAGTGGTCCACCCAGCTAGGTAAAAAGGTAGGTTTTAATATTTTCAGAAAGAACACCAGAATGAAATTCTATAGAAGACAAATGACAGAGAAGAATGGAGAAAGAAGGTTGACGGATCTTGTGTGGTGCCCCAGCGGTCCACAGACCAAATAATAGATAAAAGTGAATGTGAAGTTATAAAAATCTGTGTTTTTGGAATATTATAGTGAGCTTCCCATGTTTGTTATTATTAATAGTGAATAGTTGTAGAAGTGGTGTATTTTTTTTGGGAAAAAATGCTTGCATAAGTGATTAAAAAAATAGATTTTTTCGCTTTCAGAAAAGAAAAAAGTAGCCGTTGCATCAGAACTTTGAAAGTTTTAAAATATTATGATGTCGGATTTTTTACTATCTTTTCTAGTTTACGAGATCTATACTGAACAGACGTTCCACACAAAACTAATAGCGTCTTTTCCCTTATCGAGGGCCGCTGAATAGTAAAAACAACAACATATCAGCTCGGTTAGAGGTCCGAAACTCCAAAACCCTCAGAATAATGGTCGTGGTCGAGAGGCTAAGTACGCTTGGCTTGAAAGGGGCTCGAGGTTTGACACCCGATTGAGCAGAGTTGTGTTTACTGAGCGCCTAAAGGCAGCACGAAAAACCTTCTCCCATATACCCTGGTCCACAGATGAGATTGGACGATAGTACTCTGAGCATGGTATAAGCATTAAAGTATCGCTATATAAAAGCTCATAAGAAGTCCCTCTATACTGTCTATACCGGCGTTCGCAAGGACATCGCTGTTTGTAGTGCGGTCTTGCCATCGTATGTCCATGATGGAGCGCAAGCACCTTTGGTGAAAGGGCTCAAGGAGTCTTAGCTGTTTTCTATATAGTGTCCATGTCTCAGAGCCGACAGCTACGCTGGGCAGGGCACGTATCCCGTATGGGAGACGAACGTATGCCAAAGGCAGTCTTTTTTGGTGAGCTAAAAGGTGGCCGACGTAACAGAGGCGCCCCACGGAAACGCTTCAAAGACCAGCTTAGGCGTCAACTTTCCTTGGCTGACATAGAGGAGAGCACCTGGCTGCATGCGGCGTCGGAACGAGACAGCTGGAGGTCACTCACAAAGGCCGCGGGATACACATTTGAGACCAAAAGAAAATCTGCCGCCGAGGACAAACGCAGACGACGAAAAGAAAATCTAAACCGACCACCTGCGGACAATGGTTTTGCTTACCCTGGATGTGGCAAAATATGTAGGTCACAGCTGGGACTGCACAGCCACGGGAAACACTGTATTCCTCACTAATCTTCGGACTCGAAGACAAGCCTATTATTATTATTATTATTATTATATAAAAGCTATAAATATTTATTTCTATTATTTTCTAGTTCCTAGAGTGTATTTGCGAAACTGTGTTATAAAATTCAGCGTAGCGTGGATTGCTTTGTAACTATCTTCTCTAAAAATAGAATTTGTTCTTGATAAAAAAAAGTCATTTAATTATCATTAAAACAAATTTAGAAAAGTATATATTTTTTTCCGCACATGCGTAAGTAAAATATGCAAAAATAATAGAACTAGATTTATGTCACAAAAAAGTCCAGTACTTAACTTTCAATGCTGAACAGTATTATATGGTCAGAATGTAGATATGTTTAACTTGTTTGTCTTGTGTGTTATTGTAAACAAATGTATAATCTGAAAAAAAAAAAAAAAAATTCCATAACTTTAAAAGTCTTTTATCAAACAGTGTAATAACATTGAAGAATCTTTTTATGCTAGCACTGTTGTATTTTTCCCATTAGGCTGTCTGTTTATAATTCTCTATTCATGAGACTTATAACTATAAAACCAACAAAGTAAAATTTTATTTTGTCTTCCGAAATATACGCACGTTTTAAGTGTCAGCCTCGTGCCCTTATAAAGGATGCGAATGATGATGGTCGAGAGCCATTGCTGTTTTCTAACTAGAAGTGGATGCGTTAGTCATAGTAACTTATCTAAGGTGTGTTAGCTTAAGAAGTCTGCGACAGTGTCTTACAGTTTATCTGCGGGTCTCAGGGTTTTCTGGGTAATTTTTAAGTCAGAGGTCTGTGAAAACCGGAATCACCTCCATACTGTATTAACAAACACATTACAATATCTTATTCATTTCACCTTACTTTGTACACTTTAATCCGATTTATTATTTAGATTTATTCGACTTCATAGTCCGATACTTAAGGCAACTCAGTGGCGTTGCTAGGGTGGCGGGAGAATTTGAAAATCCCCCCGGGCCCCAAATTGATGGTGGCCCCCAAATGAGTGTTTTTACATTAAAAATTAAAGATTACCCAAAAATCCAGGGGGGCCCCCATGGAGGTCAATCCCCGGGACCCAAAACGATAGAAATTTCCTAGCTACGCCCCTGAGGCAACTAACAGTAAGTAAATTTCCCCTTTCAAACCTTTCAGACATCTATAGAGCTGTCACCTGATGTACATACCCTGCTGTGGTGTGACAGCTTGAGTGCCTCTATGACCCCCAGAGCTATACCGGTGGGAGCTCATCGCTCCTGGCAGGTACTACCAAGCCGGACAGGTCTGTTAGGAAAGAGGCCAGGTGCACCCCTCTCCCCGGGGACATAGGGGTTGTGCGATAGGCTAACAACCTGTCCATGGCAAAAAAAAAAGTGTTATAGAAACCAGAGCAAAAACACAAACACTAAACACATTTTCTGCTTAGGCCCTATGTTCAATGAGGAACTCAATGGAACTATGATGATAGAGCAGATGACGTAAAGCTCATCTGTTTCTGTGTTATCTCAGGATGTATCGTTTAGTAATGGGGTTTCTGATTCTGCGCCCTACATATTCAGAAAATTAAATCCCAGTCTTCATTAGCATTCGAACCAGGCACCCCTCGTTTCAGAAGCCAAGCACTTTACCACTCAGCCACCGCACCTTCTTTAACTTCGAGTCCGATGATTTAGAGAAAAAAATACTTTTTTTTTTCATTAGGATAAGTAGACCCAGCTTTGACCTACATATTTTGCCTCATCCGATGCAGATAAAACAATTGTCTGAGGGAGTCATAAAAGTTCTTTTTTTTTTCGCAGTAATCGCCATCCCACTTAATATTTTGGAAGCCTGTCCATCGAGTGTAAAACTTTCTTACTCGCGGCGCCCCCACCCATAACTTTGATAATACTTTCACAAACATTAAAGGCTACTTTCATATATCTTTCATAATACTTTTATATTTTTTTGTTAAAACGTGGCCGAGACGCTAAGTGCTTGGCTACCTACAAAGGGGGCTCGAGGTTCGACACCCGACTTTTGCAGTGTTGTGTTTACTGAGCGGCTAAAGGCAGCACGGAAAACCAACTCCTAGATACCCCCTCCCCCAACTGGTCCACAAATGAGATTGGATCGTAGATAGAATTTAATTAATTTAACTTTCATGATACTTTCTTTTAACATTCATGAAACTTTCTTTTAACTTTTATGAAACTTTCTTTTCACTTTTATGAAACTTTCTTTTAACTTTCATGATACTTTCTTTTAACTTCAAAGATATTGCTTGGTAATTTTTAATATACTGACCACTAACTTTTATTCTACTGTTTGGTGTCTCCGTGTGATTTACAAGTAACAGCTATGTCCCTGTTCTGTAACTTTTCCTCTTCAGTTTGGCATATTGTGACAGCTTGTGACATATCGTGACAGTGTGACAACATATTGACACAACAGACGTAAAGACCGTACACAGTGACAAAGAAATATTTGTTTGACATCTGGCCTGACATATGACATTAGCTGTGTTGGAACTGTAAAACAACGTGCACTAGGGTTCTATCCCACCAAACACCAAAATGGCAGCCTGGAGGCAGGTCATAAGTGAATCAAACCCGGTGCCAGGCTATTTTGGCTCCGCGGCACCGAGAAATGTGTGTGTGTGTTGCGGGCGGACTTTCTGTTTGAAAATCGGTGATCCACGTTGCGTTTTTTTTTTTTAAATGTTAAAAATTAAAATAAAATGTCACCTTAATATAAAGTTAGGTCACAGGCATTCCTGTTCCAATGTTAAATTTCCTAAGTAGGAGTCAGACTAGTCGCTAGAAAAATTTTAGAAAGTAAATTTCCTGTTGGGGCTAACAGAGCATCTGTCGTGGGTAGGTTGTGAGATATCATTTTTTTTGTAGTCTGTATTTTATATTCATAACACACTCAGAAAGTCATAACTGTGACCATTACTGGACACAAATCTGCTCTTGATTAAAGACGCATACATTTTCTCATCAGCCAGAACTTTTAAAAATCTTTTACGTCGATTATTTTTTAAATAGTAATAAGGCCTGTCTTTGAGTCCGAATATTAGTGAGGAATACAGTATTTCCCGTGGCTGTGCAGCCCCAGCTGCGACCTACATAATTTGCCACATCCAAGGCAAGCAAAACCATTGTCCGTAGGTGGTCGATTTATATTTTCTTTTCGTCGTCGGCGTTTGTCCTCGACAGCAGATTTTCTTTTGATATCAAATGTGTATCCCACGGCCTTCATGAGTGACCTCCAGCTGTCTCGTTCCGACGCCGCATGCAGCCAGGTGCTCTCTTCTATGTCAGCCATGGAAAGTTTACGTCTAAGCTGGTCTTTGAAGCGTTTCCGTGGGGCGCCTCTGTTACGTCAATCCACCTTTTAGCTCACAAAAAAAAAAAAAGACTGCCTTTGGCATACGTTCGTGTCCCATACAGGCTACGTGCCCTGTCCAGCGTAGCTGTCGGACCATAAGAAGTCCCTCTATACTGTCCATACCGGCGTTCGCAAGGACATCGCTGTTTGTAGTGCGGTCTTGCCATCGTATGTCCATGATTTTTAAAATATTTTTTAACCCTTAAAATGCGTGTGGTAGTTTAGCCTCTAAACACCAGTATTGTAATTGCATTTGGTATGCACTCATTGTGAAATAGCTCAGCACTTTAAGGGTTAAAGAACATGAGGGAAAACATATAGGTTGCTTTTGCTCGACACGAAATGAGAATGCCACTGACTTTTTCCCACACTTCCATATAACTTAAAACACAATGCTTCTCTAAGTGACCCTTGCCTGTTCACTTTGTATCCTTATGTATTTATGGAGGTGCTGTGGCTGAGCGGCAAAGCGCCAGGCTTCCGAACTGGGGGACGGGGGTTCGAATCCTGGTGAAGACTGTGGTTTTTAATTTCGCGATCTCCGAGCGCCTCTGAGTCCACCCAGCTCTAATGGGTACCTGACATTAGTTGGGTAAAAGTAAAGGCGGTTGGTTGTTGTGCTGACTACATGACACTGTTGTTAATCGTGGGCCGCAGAAACAGAAGGCCCCTACGTCATATGCCCTTTAGTTCTGAAAGGGAAACTTTACTTTATATATATATAAAATATAAGAACCAAAAAAATCGACCTTTTTTTTTATTAATGCCAATAACTTTCGTGTTTTGACGTAAAAAAATGTAATTTAGTTTCTTCACTGTTTTTTTATTATCACTTTTTCTCTTTTTTTTGGTTACCTCACCAGCTATTTATTGAATTTCATGAGGCGATTGATAAAACAAACAAGTTATCCCTCCTGCTGACGACCAGTGAAGCGGGAGATAACCAGCTAAGCAGTCTGCCTGTTCTGCTTGATTACACAGTTTCTTCCCTTGGCTCGGAGGAGCTCATAAGCTTAAAACTGGTAAGTAAATCTTTTGCATGTTTTTATTTTTATTATTTATATATATATATATTTTTGGTGCATCAATAGTCATAATAATAATATCATAATGATTATGCCTCTAAGAATCTATGTACGTTTTAAAACTAATATAGCCGCCCCCCCCCCACCATCCCACTTTACTAGTATGTTATATTACCACGTCATTAACAATGCAACAATACGCCAGGTTTTATTTTAGCTTTCTAATCAATAGGCCAAATTAACAATTTGATAAAAAAAAAATAATTGCCAAGATGCCATTACACACATTTTTGTTGTTTTAAAAGTTTTACAAAAAATCAATATGGTAATTCAATCTTTATGATTAACCTCTATTTAGAGCTGGTGAACTATACAGTTGGGTTCATTATTTCTAAATGTGTACTCCACATTTTTGTACATGTATAAAAAAAAACTTTTCAAAATTATCCCATAGACATAAATAAATATAGACTGGCCGAGAAAAGATTTTATGAAACGAAAATTTGTGACTTGCAATTTTGTGTACTTTATTATACAGCATTTATGAGCAGTATTTAAGTAAAGTATTCATATCTATTTCAGACATAACTTATATAAGTATTACAATATTTTCACTAGTGTTTTTTTTTTCAATCTCTAAGACACACCTATATTTTGTAAATAAGAAGGCAGTGTAGTTTTGTTTAATCTCTAAGACTGAAGATCATGCAACTTTTCAATATTCGGAAATCCGAATACAATAGATATACATGTTTTCAAGTTACATGAAGTTACTTCCTTTTTCCAGTCTATATTTATTTATGTCTATGGTTGATCCCTAATTGGTCTAGGCATTGAATGAGTTGGTACCAGCGTGACAAGAGCCAATGCTTCGGGTCTCATGATTCTCATCACAGACGAGCCATTGTTGAAGGCGGCTAGCAACGGTATCAGCAGATTCTTGGCGAGATGCGACTTCTGGCATGACGGGCGGTCGCTGTTCTCATTTAACTGAGCCGTATCGTATCGTGTCATGACACGTGATACGCAGCCTCTCTTTCGCTCCAACCACACTCCCTTTTTTTTTTTTTTCTTCTTCTCTCTACCTCACTTGCCTATAAAACATATGACATGATTGCGCTATTACTCTAAGGGAAATAATTTCTTTTTTGTCTTAACCAAACATATCCGATTGTTTTCCTTGCCGCCTCTATGTTTGCTGTGACTTCGTATCGACTAAACATCCACCCGTGTCACATCCCTCGCCTGCCCCATCCCACCCCCAACCATTGCCACGTCTTTTTTTTTTTTATTTATTTTTGTTTTTGCTATATTTATATACCATAAACACTGACTAATGCATTTCCAGAGTCGGCAAGGAGAGGCACCGAGTCCACAAGTGGCGCGCAGTCAGGCAGAAGGAATCTGGACTTACGCCTGGACTCCCACCGCTCTGCTCACGCTTCTATTAATAGGCGCCCTCTTTGGCCAGGGGCGTCGACGGTGGGGAGCACGAGGTAAGTGAAAAGAAATGTCTGAACAGGGGTGTTATATTGGGGGGGGGCAAAGTTTGCTGCTTTCTCGTTGGTTTAACTCTTTCTCTCCTAACTGACGATACCAACGTTGATTCCAACAGAATGTGGTAAATAATTACGGAGAGAAAGAGTTAATAAAAACCCACTCAGACATTGATCGATCAGGTGTCATTCATGTGTAAATACATGCAGATAGATAATAAACACACAAGTTCTGTGAATAGGCCTCTATAAAATAGATACATATATAGAAGCGGGCAGGCGGCAGTGCAACAGATCGATAGGATGTACATGCAGAGATAGTAGTGAAAAAGATCTGTATCATTTGAAATGTGTCCGCATTCAATGGATATCGCTCGGGAGTCCTCACTGTTAGCTGTTTAAATGAAATATAGAGGCCTATTCATCTAGAATATCGAAGTAGAGGTGTGGGCTTTTAGCTTGGTTATAAAGAATTTTTATAACTTTTTTTTTTTTAGAAATACAAAGATGTTGTTTTCGAGTCTAAAGACCCATCTTTGACCTACATATTTTCTCACACATCTTAAGTGAACAAAGCGGAAAGTATGTATCATTTATGCTAGCCATCTTAGAACTGGGCAAAGGCAGACACTGAAAGGATATGCAGATGAAAGAGGAGTCTGATTAGATGAAAATAACTTTATCACTCTGTTTATCATATCTGGCGCCTGGTTTCTTTAGAATTTTTTTTTCTATGTTGCTAATTTGTTTTTCGCTAACATTGAATTCAACGTTAGGATAATAAATAATAAAAACATATGAAATAATAATTAGAAGTTATGATTGGGTAAGAGAGTGAGTGGGGGGGGGGGGAGAAAGAAAGTGGGGGACATATTTATAATTGAATGTAAATAAAGCTTATGTTATTACACTGGATTCGACGCACCCCCGAGTCCCCCACCTCCGAGTCCCCCACCTCTGGCACTGAAAACACACTTTTGAAAAAATGCATACTTGAACCTAGCAAAATATTATAAGTAATAATTCTGTATTTGAAGATCACCAACGAGACAGTAAGAAGGAGCTGATGTTCAGTTTATTGTTACGTACCAAATAGATTTTTTGGGGTTTAATTCACGCGCTTCAACAGGGCCCACACTCCAGCTGGTCTGCTTGATTCCCTGGACGCCACAGGGGGCCTGTTGACCACCTTCTTCCATTCCACAACTTGTTGCTATCACTCTCTCAAATAAGGGAGACCATACATTCATTGAAATGCATACCTTTTTTTTTTTTTACTACGACAAAACCTGGACTGGATTTAATTTTAGTTTGACTTTAAAGTATCTTTTTTTTTTCTTCTAATCTTCTGCATTCTTAGTAAGCTCTTATAAAGGCACATTCCTCGTCCCATATGCTAGGACAAATCTGTACAAATGCTCTTTCTTCCCTAGTGCCATTAGAGCATGGAATGGTTTGCCTGAGCTAGCCAGGAAAACCAGTGACTTGGCAGAAGTTAAGTCACTGGTAAATATGCATGACTGAATGCATGACGCGTAGGACGTAATCATCTTCTTTTTTGAAGTAACGTCTGTATTATATAAGATAAGATAAGATAATCAGATGGAGGGTTCAGATAACCAGTTTTACTAATTTATCACAGTACCATAAACAGTGTCCACTGAGGAATTAATAGATTGCACTATGTCTAGTCTAGTAATGAGAATCTTCATAGTAGGGATGTGTATGTTTGCCTTCGTGTTCTCGTTAAATAGTTGAGTTGATTGTTTCGATAAGTTTATATAAGTTTTTGTCAGTCGTGACTAGTGATCATACAAAGAGGAGGAGAGGTACACAGAAAAACATAGAGAAAGAGAGAGAGAGTGAGAAAACTGAACGAAACTATTAACAGGAGAGAGAACGAGAGAGAGAGATTGAGAGATAGAGTAAGAGTCAGAAGGACAGACATATATATTTAAAGAGAGAGTCAGAGAGAGACAGAGTCTCAGAGAAAGAACAGACATAGAGAGACAGACAGAGTCTTAGAGAGAGAACAGACAGAGAGAGTCTTAGAGAGAGAAGACATACAGAGAGAGACAAAGAGTCTCAGAGAGAGAAGACAGACAGAGAGAGACAAAGAGTCTCAGAGAGAGAAGACACACAGAGAGAG
>JADKLZ010019686.1:1410738-1421857 GCA_021533235.1 Biomphalaria straminea | reverse complement strand
CAGGTACTCATTAGAGCAGGGTGGACTCAAAGCGTCCTAGAAATCCCCAAATTTAAAATACCAGTCTTCACCGAGTTTCGAACCCAGGACCTCACTCAGCCACCACACACCAACATTCATTATATAAATAAATATTCATTTCTCGTTCGATAAAACAAAATGTCAGACATGTCGCATACAAAAATGTACATACCACACACCCTTCAATATAAATAGCCCATGAGTGTTACTATGTATACCACATGTCTTTGAACATTAATAACACATCCCTGCTAGTCTAAATATCATTATGGGCATTAATGTTAATACGACATACATTACAATATAAATATCCTGCAGTTTAAAATGCATTGCCAACTTTAAAGTGCATTAACACAGACGGAGAAATACTGCTCAAGAACATTCCTCCACTTTCGTTGGGAACTCTTCAAGAAATATGTAATGACGCATTACGCCATGGGGTCAGTGGCGTATCAATAATGGCGCGAAGGGGCTCGTTGTGCATAGGCTAATGACTAACAGGGGGCAAAGGGCCATTAAAAGGTAGCAGTTTATTATTAAGAAGATGTGAGCATTTTTATTCGCTTTTTTATTGAATAAAACTCTATCAAAGTCAAAAGATACGGTGAAGCAGATCTTGCTTGGTGCCCCAACAGTTCTGCAGACTACGAGATAGGTGAAGCTGATGTAAGCTTTGTTTGAAAGACAATATTACTGGATATGGTGATACACAGATTTTAATATAACCTACTGATACTTATATGTCGACAGGATAGGTTTTGCCATACTTTTAACCTTTTAACCTTTTCTTAGGTGTGTGTGTGTGGGGGGAGGGGACACAATCATATTCTTGAACCCAGGCCACCAGGATCTTGCTACGCCACTGATTGTCTGGAAGCTGGGCTTTATACACATGAGCTAGGTAGGCTTCAACACTGACCTGCACGTTGCCACGGCGTACGGACCTGTGACGTGGTAATGAGCTATTGGTCTTCACTGCCCACAGGTTGTGACGTTTCACGCCTTCTATGACGATTGGTCTCGGCTAGACCCCACCTCCTTTTTTTTTTTAAACCAGCCTCCAGTCGGACTATAATTTTATACTCATTTCAAACTGACCTCTTTCTTAAGCTAATAAAGAAAAAAAAACAAAACACTTTTTTCCTCGATCAACAACTTTGTTTCTCTAGGACCACCATAAAACCAAGGGACATAACGCAATGCTCTATTGCAGTGTACGACTAATAAGGACGATCGCATGCAGACTTGTTTCCTTTGTTTGATTTATTGCCACTTTCTACGGCCATATTAAGATCTAAACACGTGTTCGCGGATGGATCCTGTACCATCGACACGGATGACATCTTTCCGTCAGACTTCAATATCTGGCACATGTATGTTTATATTTCTCAGCACTGATATTTGTTTTCTTAAATGTGTATCTTGCCGCAGGAGTTGAGGTTGTTTTGGTGTAACTTATAACATTTCTATTCGACTGATGAAAAGAAGAACTTTATTTTTAAGCGGATGCAGATCTAGATCTGTTTATGTACTGCGCAGGTTTATGAGTTGTTTAATTATTAATACTAGGTGGCCGAGCCTTGATCGGTTAAATAAATGCCCTGCCCAGCCTGACTGTCGGACAATAAGAAGTTCATACAGGCTTTTGCCATCCATCCATCGCAGTGGTGCTACAGCCCGTGGTCTACTTTTAGTTTTACACATCCCTTCATTCATATCTCTAAACGCGTTCTTGTTTGCAAAGAAATATTTTAGTGTACTACGGTAAGCCTAGTGACGTAAGCAGCGTTTTTCCCGTTTACGTCATGGAAAACTTTCATTCATAAATTATTGAAGCCAAAATTAATTTTACAACGAGACATTTTATATATCGAAATAACGGTCGAACTCGAGTTTTCCCGATGTGGCCAATGAGCTGAGAATTTTTTTCTCACTAATATGCAGATACGTTGAAATTTTAAAGAAAATCGTTAGAGCCGTTTTCGAAATCAAAGATATATATATATATATACAAGAATTGCTCGCTTAATAGTATAGGATTATTTTTGTTTACAAAGTATCGCTCATTTGTGTTAGAGATTTTCTAGCACTACTTTTTTTCCCTATGGCATTGTTAATTGAGAACTAGTTGATCTAGCGCATTGTAAAGCATCTGATTCATTTCCAGGGGGGAAAAAAAATATTCATGGTCCTCTAGATAGAGCGGTGAGGGCGGTCTGGAGAGAGGAGAAGAAAAGAGAAAGAGAGAAAAGATAGGAGGTAGGAAGACAGAGAAAGAAAGAAAAAACATGAGGTATTAAGAGAGGGGGAGCTAAAGGTAGGAAGAGATTAATATCTGAAGAGAGGTGGGGAGGGATTTTTAAAAAATGTGGAGGGAAAGAGCATTGAATAATCAAAGTGGAAATGTATGCACACACATAAAAATGTAGCTAAGCGATGCTTTTTTGTTTCTAGAGCAGTGTTTGTTTTCCTTTGCGATGGCCACAGCTGCTTATCACCCAAGTGTGAACGTACCATAAGAGAGAAAAAAATAAAGGTAGTCTGATAAGAAAGATATTAAAAGGTAGATCTCTAGGCGGTCTAATTAGGAGCTACTGTACTAAGTCTTGACTGGGGTAACTAGTTACTTGGATTTCCCGAAGGTAAACTGTCAGCTGTTGTGTCTACCTATAATATCAATAAAACATCGTCAGATTAAAGATTAAAGGAACAGTGCAGTATGTCTACATGTCAACATTCAACTTGCATTAAGGGAACAAATATAATTGTAACAACCCCCCCCCCCCCCGCCCGGACTAAAAAAAGATTCAATTCTCCTACTTGTACTGTAATGTTTTTTTTGGTAGCGATCAAATCCCAGAGTGACTAGCAAGACAATCGTACTTCCTCTAGATGTAAATGGTATGTGCGGTTGAGGGTCATGAACCGCTTGGCCGCCTGAAGGAGTGGAGGTGGGGGCTGTAGTACGAATCTCGAGGCAGAAGTTTTAATTCAAGATGTTACTCCTGCTAGGTTTGTGTTCACTGTGTGCCTATTGGCAGCACGGAACCCTTCTCCCTGATAACGCCCATCCCCAGATGTATAGAAAAGAGATAGGAGCAGATTGCAATAAGCATGCGATGATACCACCATATACTCCTAAACATGACTATTATTAATATTTTTAATACTATTACTTGTTGATTGGACTCTGTATTATTAGGGTTATAACTCCAGACTGTTGGTCCAACTTTCCATTAAATCCGTAGAACTTGATACAGAAACTTGAATAAAAATTTGAACACTTTTTTTTTTCCACACAGAAAATAAATTTGACTTCATTGAACGGGACGTGGTGACCGGGTGGTAGCGCGCTTGGCTTCCGAACAGAGGGGTCTCGGTCAAGACTGAGATTCTGAGTTTCGGAATTTTTTAGTCCCATGTTTCTGAGCCCAGCCTACTGTAATAAGTACCTGATATTAGTTGGGGAAAGTTAAACGGTTGGACGTTGTGCTGGCCTCATGACACCCTCGTTAACTTTCGGCCAAAGAAACAATTTCAAACAAATGACATATCTGTTATATGGTTGTAGATCGCAAGGTCTGAAAGGGGAACTTTACTTGTTAGAAAGCTTATATCAAGTAACTGTCTGTCCGTTTGTCTGTCTAGTAAAGATTTTAAATTTTTTGTCTCTCACTTTCCATTTTCGTATCAATTTAAAACTTTGCACAGGTATTAATTGTACCTAACAAAAAATCAATAGAAATGTTATCCAATTAGTTAATTAATTATTGGTGATTAATTATTTTGTTTGATATCGAAATTAGAGGATAAATGCTATTTAATGAGAGATGTGAATGTGTATACGGATTTATTCCCCTTATTAAGTTTTGTGACTTTTTTTTTCTTCTCCTAAATCCCATTATTGGATCAAGTTGAAAGTTTTCTTAATTATCCATTGTCAATGACAATACACGAATCAATGAAAAAAAAAATTGAATGATATTGATGTAATATGTTTCAAACATTCAACTGACTTTGTAACTACTGCTTTTAGTATCCATTAACCACCGCTGCTTCTATCTTCCGCAGTACACACTCATTTCGACAATCACCTGCGACAGTCCTCCTAACATTGAGAACCGCTGAACCTGTACGAAATAGCGGGGCATTGTTCTAAATAACAATGCAAGAGAGGCACACCGAACTGTAGGCCTGACATTTAGACTTTACAATTAACTTTTTTTTTTTTTGGTCAGCCTTGTAATGTTTTACTGTGAGTCACTAGAGAACAAGAGAGAAAGAACATTATGAAAGCAGAGGCCGGCCTTTTCATTTACAGAGAGTGGAAACGTACGCACACATCCAAAAATGCAACAGCAATACTTTTTTTTTTTTATATTAGTACTTTTTTTGTTTCCCTTTGCGATGGCCACAGCTGCTTATCACCCAAGTGTGAGAGGGGGGGGGGAAATAAAGGCAGTCTGATAAGAAAGATATTAAAAGGTCTAATTAGGAGCTACTGTACTAAGTCTTGACTCGGGTAACAAGTTACTTACATAACCCGAAGGTAAACTTGTCAGCTGTTGTGGTCTACTTATCAATAAAACATTGTCACCCAGTTCTGAGATTAAAGGAACAGTGCAATATGTCTACATGTCAACATTCAACTTGCATTGAGGGAACAAATGTGATAGTTACCCCCCCCCCACACACACACACACACTCACACATTCCCTTACAGCGTCATTGAGAATGGCGAAGTAGCGAGAGGGTGTGAAGTTGTCAAACAGTCAACAGTGGCACCCCAACGACATTTACCCCCCCCCCCCCCTATCCCCGGAGATACGGAATATAAGATCATTGAGTATATTTTTTAAAAACATATTGCGTATTCGACTCTTTGTTTTTTCTTCAGAAGTCTACCAAATACTCCCTAAACTAAAAATCAAATCCTGACCTCTAACGTTGTCCACTTAGGAGTCAGGACTGATCCACCAAATACCCTCATGACTAAAAAAAAAAAACCACTGACCTATATCGTCATACTTACTAGGCAGGCTCCGCTTATTGTTACCACACGCAATAACATATTTAGGCCTACACAAAAAGTAAATAAGAAAGTTTTTTTTTCTTTGGACAACAAAGCGACCGTACAACAATAAGATTAGCCACAAGGTGACTGGTTACCTGTAATCGATTCTTTAACTGCATTGTTGAGCTAGTGGGGGGATGCTGTTTCTGTTACAATCCTTTCTACCCCCCACCCTTCTTTTCAAACAATTAACAATAGATGGTGCAGGGTAATAAAAACAAAAAGCTAGCCCAAGGAATGTTAAACATGACGTTTATATATGAGACGTCAACGTATATATGAGACGTCAAGGTATATATGAGACTTCAAGACAGTGAATACCAAGCAAAGAAGACAGAATGCTTTGAGACTCAGTAACTACAGCCTAGCTAACAAGGGGTGACAATGACGTTCCGCGCCGTCTTGTAAAATGTACAGTTACCCCACCGACGACTTTATTGAATCTTCTCATTCTGTGGTAGTCTTATCACACTCGAGTTCGATAATCTGTCAACAACCACACATAACAAGGCGTTCACGCATCTTCGTTTGATTCCCCCTCTCTACCCACCCTCAGGGGCGTAGCTAGGAATTTTCCATCATTTGGGGGCTCGGGTGGCTTGACCTCTTGGGCACTTTCATTTTGCTTAATATTTAATATAAAAAAACACATTCATTTTGGGGCCTTCTGTTAAGTGGGGGTCCTGGGGGGAATTTTCAAATTCTCCCCCCTCCCCCCCCAGGTACGCCACTGCCTGCCTTCCGTTTAGTATTTGTCCTGGTATTCCACTTTATTACCAACATTTAAAAGTATTACGCCCGTACCTATGGCTCGCGATAGTTTAGTTTGTCCAGGGGGAAAGATGGCTGGCTGTTCTCGTACTGGACACCCACGCGTTGAGAAGTTCGGGGGGACTCGTGGGGAGGGAGGGAGGGTCGTGAAGTTGCGATAGGTCACTGAGTGGAGGAAATGTGGACTCACAGGACTGATCAAGTAGCCCAGACTTTTGCTGGATGCAGTCGGGAAGAAAAAAAAGCGGGGGTGGGTGGGGGGTGGATCAGTAGTAGAACTGTGAACACTGTAGTTACAGCTCCTAAGTCAACATCGGGGCTTAGCTTGTAACTACCATAGCATAGACGTGTTGATTGTAGTATATGAATAGGCGTATTCACATTCCCATTCACCGATTCTGTGTTGCATTCCTCCATTCATATATCAATACGCGGGGTAATTAGACTTACTCGATCATAAACTAGTAGGGTAAGATGCTAGGCTGCTCTACGAAATACCAATTCAGGAGAATTAGTCGCTCCTATATGTTGCGTTGTAACAAGGCATAGCGCTTTATCAAATTGTGTAAGATTCGAGTAAAGAGCCCTACTAAGGACTCCTGAATAAGAGGGCAACTCTATGTTACGCCAGATGGTAGATGTTTTGTAAAAAAAAAAAATCCCAATCGAGCATACTTTGATTGGTAATTTGAATTCTGACTAAACGAACAAGACTAGAACCTACATCGGAGCCTGGCCACAACTGAGCCCCGAGACTAAACAGATTACACCGCGTGACGAAGTGTAAAAATAAAATGCTCACTGAACAATTTACAGGCTATAAAAACAACTCGGTAGTTAGACTTACCTGTCGAGAATCCTCAGGTTTAGCTAATTACCGGCAGACATACGAAGAATAACATTATTAAGTCCATAGAATACAAAACGTTTGAATGGTGAAATGTTCACACGTTTTATTACGCTCACAATAGAAACAGTTGATGGGCTGAACAGCGGATCTTAAAAGTCAGTTAAATAATCAGACTGTTACACATTCGGTATAGATCGTGTTTCAACTAGGAGAGACCACGATAGGTATGCAAGCCTTCGCTGAGATATAGTTGTGGTTATCGCCATGTTGGCGCGTCCCGTCCCGTCCACCCTGTCTGGCTATCTAGTGGACATCCTCCATCAGCGGCTACCTCGCAGGCGTCCCTCACTGTCCTTCCTCTTAGTGGACGCATCTTTGGCAGTGGTGTTGTTGTAGCCGGGAATAACAACCTGCATCTGTTGATGGAGTGACGTCCTCCTATGTGAATCACTCGTTTCATTCACCGACAATTCCCTCGCCTGGCTCACTCTCTCTCTCCACTTTCTCTCTCTCTCTCTCTCGCTTTCGTTTGCTTCTCTCTCTCTCTCCTTCTCTCTCTCTCTTTCTCTTTCTCACTCACGCTTTTTTTTTTTTACAATGCTGCTCATAAAGTTAGAAGGGGGTAAAGGGGGGTAGGCTGAAAGGGGCCGTGCTACACTAAACAGCCTGTCGTCGTCCGATGACCGACTGGTAATAATAACAGCAGCACTTACGGAAGTAGCAGAGGAGAGAGAGGCGCAGGGAATCAATGGCGCTACGACTGTTACGCTCCCATGCCTGTGTTCCTGGGTAGCTTGAAGTCTACAACTCCGGGAATGCTTCTATTCCTATACTTAAAAACCAAAAAAACAACCTGAAACGGAAGATATATTTACACATACATAACAACTCGCACGAACGTGTAGCAAATATCTTTTATGTTTTTTTTTAACTGCTAGCACTAGACTGGTGTTCATTCATGAGCTTCAAAAACGGTTGCACCTTTTTAACCAATGGCCTCGTCGCAAATTGTTTTGACTGGAGTATTGGCAAGCACATTCGAAAGATATATTACAAAGGGACTTGTAATACAGTCTAGCAAGTGCATAGATTTTTTTCATTGACAAGTGACTAATTGTGGATTGGAATATATTTCGTGATATTTATTTCCTGGCTGTGCCGCCTGAACGAGAATATACAATTGTCGTCTGCAACTTTTATGTGTGTGTGTGTGTTTTTCTTTCATTGTTGGATATCTTGTGGAGCACCCCAGGAACTAAGGTACGGCATTATCGACACACATCTACTGAATGTGACCACCTCTAGTCAACTAGATACACTAGCTCGGGGATTCTCAAACGGGTTGTCCTCTTCGGAAAAGGAGCGGGTAGAACAAATGTACTCAAAACATTACACGTTGGTCCGAGATACACCAGTAACTGATCCGCGTCCTCGATACACCAATAACTAATCCGCGTCCGCGATACACAAATAACTTATCCGCGTCCGCGATAGCCTACACCTATAGGCCTAACTGATCCACGTTATCAGGTCGCCGGTACACATCGATCTAGAATCTAGATATATTAATCTGCGGATTGATTGTGTCCGATTTTAAAACTAATTATAAATGTATACTTGTGGTATTGAATATAGTTCGCAGACGTGCCTTAGTAAATGACTGCTTGCTAAATCTGGTCAACCTCAAGCTGTGAGTAAAATCTCAGTTGGTTTTCATTTAAATTTAAAGATAATCTCAATCTATGCATTTCTCTATTAACATTTACAAATCGATCAGTTCGAAGCATCCCAAACTTATGTGCATTTGTCCTAGCAAACGGAATATTGCTTTTATTTACAAGTGTCCAGATGCTGCTGATGATATTTGCCTATGTAATAAAATTACAATTACCAGAGTCATGAAAAAAAAAGCAGTCCTGATAATTTTGCCACTTCCTGGTAAACCAAAAAAAAAAAAATAATTTTTCAACTAAATTTCTTTAAGGACATTTCATAATTGTTCTGCTGTTTTCAGCTCAGAAAATCAAATCGTCTAAACTATCGTTCTGAGCTCTGTACTAGATTCCTCAATGTGGTGAAGTCTCTATTTCTTCTCTATTTGTTCTTAGTTACAGTTACAATATTTTTACATTACCAAACAATGTACCTGTTACCTGTTACCTATCCCTTAGTCTGTTGGACCGCTGGGCCACCAAGCAAGACCTGTCGACCGTCTTTCTCTATTTCTCCCTGCATTTTGCCTTGTTTAAAACCTCTTCCAATGGTAGGCCCTTCCATTTTTGTTATGTCGTCCTCAGATCGCTTTCTCTGTCGGCCACTTCTTCTTTTTTTTTCTGGTACTGTTCCCTGAAGGAAGGTCCTTGCGAGCCCCGTAGATCTTGTAATATGGCCCTATGAACCTAGGTTTCTTTATTTTTTTTTTTTGTTTTTGCTAAAGAGTATCAAGACAGTGTGTACAATGTAGAATCTACTAATCTCAAGTAAACAAGACATAGACCCACAGGTACGCTGCTGTCTCCTCTTACCCATGCCCCTTCCCAATAACACGGCTGTTTCACAAACGCGATAACGACATACAAAAAATATAAGCTTGGCTATCATCAAAGGGTTTGAGTTCGAATCCCGACTCCTGTTGAGTTATCTGTGCGCTTACATGTAGCATGTAAACCTCCAGGGAGGCCCTCCCCTCCATGTCTACAAAGAGTATGATATAAGCATGAGAATAAGCTGTACAAAGACGATTCAATAACTCGTGCCATGTTTAGGTCCACATTTGGGCGAGTTTTTCGACACTCTTTTAGTAGGTTCAAAACTACTAGGTCGGATAGTAAAGTAAAGTAAAGTTCCCCTTTCAGACCTAGTGGTCTATAGGGCAGATGATGTAAAGGTCATCTGATTCTGTGGCCTACGGTTAACGAGGGTGTCATGTGGCCAGCACAACGACCAACCGCCTTTACTTTTCCCCAACTAATGTCAGGTACCCATTAGAGCTGGGTGGACTCAAGGGCGCCCAAAAATCCCGAAATAAAAATCCCAGCCTTCACCAGGATTTGAACCCGGGACCTCCAGTACGGAAGCCAAGCGCTTTACCGCTCAGCCACCGCGCCCTTCGGATAGTCAATAATACTAATTTAATTTATGGAGCGCTGTTAACAAACAAAATGTAGGCCCAAGGCGCTGTGATAACATTACAAACACGAGAGGTAAAAAGAACTAATCTAAAAAAGTTTTAAACAGCTTGTGAATATGCCAATATTGTCTTCACGCGAACGAGAACTTTGTGGATCTAATCCCCAAATATTTTTTGTATTGTATGTTTAGATGTGAATACATTGAGATTGAAAGTAAGGAGGGTGCAGTGTATGGAGGGAGTTGTTGGGTGTCACTCCGAGTGTTTGAGAACCACCGAGCTAGAACAATGGTTTATTGTTACTGAAACACCACCCTTCCCCATCCCTGCGATCTGTGTAGGTCAAAGTCTGGCGGTAGTTGGACTAACCGAAGATTTTTCTGTGTTATTTTTTTAGTTCAACCAACATGGAAAGGTCTTTTTATGCACAAAGCCTGTACCAAGTACAGAGATTTATAGTACCACACTTTGTATAGGATTTTAAAAACACATTATGAAAGAGAAGAGAGAGATACTTTCTGGAAGAAGGGTTGGGAACAAATCTCTTTTTTTAAAAAAATCTTTTCAAAGTATTATTGCTTCTGAACGCTTTCTCGTTTTGTCATCCAAAGTTGTACTAAAACTGTCGATTGGTGTGTGTGTTATTGTGAGGTGTGTGTGTGTGTGAGAGAGAGGTGTGTGTTTGTGAGGCGCGTGTGTGTGTAGACTTCTTGTGTATATACATAAAATAAAAATAAGCTATCAATTTCGTTATTTAGTTTATAACATCAACAACAACTGACTGGTGCTCATACCTGAGTGAATCATCCACAATATATTGGTCACACAAATTAGCATATTCCATTTTGAATCCAATGGCCTCCCCAGTTTCCTCTCCACACAATAGTATTTTTCTAATGGGGAGACACAGGGGGGGAGGGGGATTGGATATCGAGGAACACTGCATTAGAATAATAGAATAATTATGCACAGCGAGCCCTTAATACAGTTACAGTTACAACGCCTGGGGAGGAGAGGGCAGGTGGGTGGGAGGCACCACGGGGTACAATAGGGAGGGCCAATTTTAACTACGCAGGTTATTAGCTTACACACACACGCGCACACACATTTCTCCAGACCAGTCCACACCACTTCATGCAAACAGTGGATGAAACAAACTTTATGAAGAACTCTTTATCGCACAGAGGAAAGAAACGCATTCGTCCACATCGCTCCCTCCATCCATCAACGCATGTTCATCTTCTTGATCCCCCGACCTCTCCGCCCCCCCCCC
>JADKLZ010019686.1:1395672-1407915 GCA_021533235.1 Biomphalaria straminea | reverse complement strand
TATCTTCTTGTCATCTTTGTTCGTTTTATCTTCTTGTCATCTTTGTTGTTGGATTTTCAATGTTTCCATAAACGAAATGAGCTCATCGACGAGTAACCGCGCTTGGGAAACATTCATCATACAAGATGTACTCGTAGACGTCACGCCTTCTTTTGGGATCTTCTCGAGACCAATCGTCGTAGTAGTCCTGGACACTGACCTTTGACCTAGAAACCTGTGGCGATTGGAGACCAATATCTCGTTGACTCTGCACAGGTCGTGACGTCAGATCTGTGGCAACGAATTTTTTTTTATTATCTCAACTGCCCACAGGTCGCGATTTTGCTGGTCAGCGTTCTGCCTTCTATAACATTTGACCCCATTCAACAAACATTTAGCCACGTGGTGTTCTATCTCTTCTATATAATTTACGATCTAATTTTTAATACACGATGGCTGTCACGTGACAGTTCCCCCCCCCGTTGTTTTATCAATATGATCACGTGACTAAAATGTTTGTTTACGCATGGTGAATGAGGTCCATTGGTCTCAGCTCTTCTTGACTTCCATATCATTAATGACCAAAACTCTCTCCACTCTCTCTTTGATACCTACTTCCGGTCATCTAATAACTTATGTTCACGTGTCTATGTTTTCACGCTCAAGATTCAACAAATTCACATTAAATATTTTATTAAAGTACGCAAAGGCTACTATTCTATCTTTGACGTATGTCCTACTTAAACAGACTCTAGTCTTTCAAAAGATCCGAATAATTGAATTCAAACTCTATATAACTTTTATCGGGCCAGCATGTAGAAGATGGAACTTTCATTTTCGTCATCTTGCAACGAAAACAATAAGAATATATAAACTACACAAACTACACACACGCATAGAAGAGCTCTTCAGTTAACAACGCAGTTATTTCTTCTAAATTTAGAGACACGACCAGAACATTAAAAAGCAAAGGCTATACAATTATTCACAAAGCACAAAACCATAACTCAAAATTAAAAAAAATATTAAAAAGATGAATAACATCTCTGAAAGAGGTCACACAGATAAACGTACCTTATTTCATGTGATAGCGCAAAATATATGATAATTTTTCTTTTTATTGATATTTATTATTGTCGTATGCCGCTTTTATATGTTTATATATTTGGGCGATTACTGGAAAATGATGGAGTAAACTTATACGGGTGATTTACAGATGTATAGTTTCTGTACGAAACCGCTGGTGCGTATAGTAACTAGTACACCGTTCAACACGAGGAATATAGTTTGAAGAGACGACATATTGATATTAGAGGAAGGACTGAAGTGATCTGCAGGGGAGTCTGAGCTCTCTGGGACTAAGAGCCGTCC
The DNA here is from genome assembly GCA_021533235.1 of Biomphalaria straminea. Classification (NCBI taxonomy): domain Eukaryota; kingdom Metazoa; phylum Mollusca; class Gastropoda; family Planorbidae; genus Biomphalaria; species Biomphalaria straminea. Next base: position 1,406,565 of record JADKLZ010019686.1, on the reverse strand, counting down.
TTCGGGCTACCAGTGAACTGTATTGAGGACCTAGAGCGACTCTGAGAAGTGTGTTGATGTTCTCTGTTAATGTTTAGATAGAAAATAACTTGTAAAACTTAAGACTAGACTCCCTGTGACTTGATAGCTGAAGTCCATGTCTTATTGTGTAATTCATAGCTGTAAATAAATATGTCGTATTCACCTCATTTTGTTGAGTGCTTGCCTTAGATATACTACGATATTAACTTGGAAGGCATTCATCTATCAACTATGTCATCAAATATCCAGAGTTCTAGCCCTTACTTTAAATTGCGTCACGTTTCATGTCGCGTTCACAGCCCGTCCTTCTTGGTGCACTAAACTGCTCCTAGCGCACAACATTGTTAACTGATTTCAACAGGTTTGTGTTTTATCTTATAGCTTCGATCTACTTCTATTAGTTCCAGTGAAGCTAGTTTCAGGACACATATACCAGATTTCACTTCTCTTTGGGGCAGGAAAGATGGCGGCGATGGTGATAATATCCATGCCAACAGATTAAATTGACAGAAGTGGCAACATGGGAACGCATTTGAGCCAGATTTCGTCTGTTTGTTTGAGCATGCAATCTCTTGCAACCTGGCAGGCCACTTCACATCTACTCTACATCAGGTGAAATAAATGAGCATTGAATTCGTTTAGTCAAGATACTAATCTTCATTCGACACGGTGTTATTAATCACAGTTTATCTTGACCTTGGTGCTTAGGGAGGTAGGGGGAGGAGCTAGAGGAACCGGAAGTACGAGCATAAAGAGGATTTTAAAATTAAATATCGGAAATTTAATCGTAAATGTTAATCACAGTAAACTGCTCTTTGTTTATATTTGGATTCTTTATAAATAGGTCTCTTCTCTCTTATCTATCTCTTAGTTGGTTGGGGCACCAAGCAAGACTTGTCGACCATCTTTCTCCATTCCTCCCTGTGTTTTGCCTTGTTTAAAACCTCTTTCAATGGTAGTCCCGTCCATTCATTTATGTTGTCCTCCCATCGCTTTCTATGTCTGTCTTTTCTTCTTTTTCCTGGTACTGTTCCCTGAAGGAAGGTCTTTGGGATCTCCGTAGGTCAACTTTCATGAAAAATAAAGAAGAAAAGCGATGTTGAGAATAGTAGTGGTGATGTATGGATCCTAAGAAAACCGTACGAAAACTGGTAATAAAAAGATAAAGAGATTCTGAAATAACTAAACAAAGACCAGGCGCTACATTATAGATCATTGTCGCCACTTAAGAACTTTGAAGTTAAGTTCCGATTTTTTTCGGATCGTTAGTCTGCTCTACTGTCAGAGAACTCCTGGCACTTCCACAGTTTTGATACGCATTTGTGCTACAAAGTGAAAGATTTGGGACAGTGTGTTGATATACGCTATATAAAAAAAAAGAAGATAGAATCTTGACAGAGCTAACCAAGCCGAAGTGGAAAACGGAACTTTACGAATGTGTCCATGTAGTGTGTCCACGTAGTGTCCAGCATTCTCCACCTATCATTGACACTTCATTTCATAATCTTCCATTTCTTGAAAGCAATGTCCCAGTGCTCATAAAGTTGACAAGCATTAAAGGATTATAATGGCTGCCTGGGCGTGTGATATGCGCTCTGGGCTGTTATTCGAAGGTCTAGAATTTCTGGGGTTTGAGCCCTGCCAGCTGTCATTCCCGTCGTCCTGCAGGAGGTTTTGTAGGCTTTGTAGGTTTTGTAGGTTTTGTAGGCTTTGTAGGTTTTGTAGGCTTTGTAGGTTTTGTAGGCTTTGTAGGTTTTGTAGGCTTTGTAGGCTTTGTAGGTTTTGTAGGTTTTGTAGGCTTTGTAGGTTTTGTAGGCTTTGTAGGTTTTGTAGGCTTTGTAGGTTTTGTAGGCTTTGTAGGTTTTGTAGGCTTTGTAGGTTTTGTAGGTTTTGTAGGTTTTGGGCTAAGATGTAATGATCTTCGGAATCGAAAGGAACACCCGAAACATGTTAAGCATTTCACAAAAACAATTACGCGATCATAATGATTTATTTTATAGTCAATCAATTTTGTCCTCAAAGACCTTTATGAACAATTATATGACCTTGATGAACCTTTATATGACCTTGATGAACAAGGCAGTAAATACGCAATGAATGTCGCTAGGTTCAATGTTTACCCCAGAAACTAAATCAGGCCGCTCTCTAAAATCGCCTAAATAGTCATAAAGGTTTTGTGTCATAAAGGTTTGTAGTCGTACGGGTTTTGCAGTCATAAAGGTTTTCAGTCATAAAGGTTTTCAGTCATAAAGGTTTTGCAGTCATAAAGGTTTTCAGTCATAAAGGTTTTCAGTCATAAAGGTTTTCAGTCATAAAGGTTTTAAGTCATACACGTTTTCAGGTATAAAGGTTTTGGATCATAAAGGTTTCACAGTCGTTAAGGTTTGAAATCATAAGGATTAGCAATCCTAAAGGTTTTCAGTCATGATTGTTTTCAATCAAAGGTTTACAGTCATAATGGTTTTCAGTCATAAAAGGTTTCTGTAATAAATGTTTGTAGTCATAACGGCTTTCAGTCATAAAGGTTTTCAGTCATAAAGGTTCTGAGTCGTAAGGATTTGCAGTCATAAAAGTTTTCAGGTATAAAGTTTTGTAGTCGTAAAAGTTTAAAGTCGTAATCTCTTCAAACTTGACATTTAGACTCCTATGAAGAGTTACGTTTTATTCTAAGTTGAGACAAAAGTTTTGCCTTAATGAGCATCTCTCCCCTTCCGTTGTTCGCAGACGACCAAGCACTCATTCCCCTGTCATTAAAGTTTTAACTTGCATTCCCACAATTCAATTAAAAGAAGCTGTTTAAAGGATATTCTTTGGGTGCAACTTGCTCAAACTTCACCACTAATAGAGAATCGTCCAAACAAACTGGTTTAAAAAAAATACCCGCATGATGATGAAGCGAAAGCCACAAAAAGAGAAGGGGTTAAAAAAAAAAGACAATAATGAATATTTAACGCAGCCACAGACTCCGCGTGTCCCCCCAAGATGGCGTCAGGAATAATTTAAAACATTATTACCTTGAAGGAAATGCATCACGTTGTTCTGGGGGGGGAGGGGGTGAGCTGCGCGCGTGTGTGTAGGTAACGCCTTCTTTAAAAAAAGCGGAAGTGGAAAGATGCGCCATACTTGATGTCCAAAGCCTGTCTCGTTGAGCTGAAGAGCTCTCCTTATAAAATGTCTTAATTCAAGCTGTTGTGAGGTAACGACGAATTAAGGCGGAGCTGTGGGGTATTGGGGGTACGGGGGGGGGGGAAGGATTTGACGCAGCTGTTAAATTACTGGGGGATGATTTGTTGTTGGCATGTGCTTTATTTTGCGCTGGGGAGGAGGTGTTCCTGCGGACTTGTTGCAGCGTTGAAGTTAATGCTTAAACTAGGTGTTTTGTTACGTGAGTTTCCGTGGACACTTAAATGTAAGGGTTTAAAAGCAGAACACTAAAATGTAAGGGTTAACAAAAAATAGCTGCGAAATTTAAGTGGTTAATGATATACAAAGAAGAAAGGTTGACGAGGGTGTCATGTGGCCAGAACAACGACTTGCCGCCTTTACGTTCTCCAACTAATGCCATTTACCGATTAAAGTTGGGTGGACTATTATTCAGTGGTTAAAATGGAACAGTTAAATGTAGAAGTATTAAAATAAACTTGTATTGTGTGAGAATGTAGTATACATTCAAAGACTATAGCAGAAACGAAGAGATAACAGACTGGGTTACTACAGACTGGGTTATTACAGACTGGGTTAATACAGACTGGGTTATTACAGACTGGGTTATTACAAACTGGGTTATTACAGTGATTGGAACCCACGATGAGTTTTAAATTATTGTAAAAAAAAAAAAAAGCTTAAACTGAAACTCACATATGACAAGGTCTTTGGGCCTTGCATAGACTTTCCTACAGGGAACAGTACCAGGAAAAAAAGAAGAGGAGACAGGCAGAGAAAGCGATATGAAGACAACATAAAAGAATGAACGGGCCGTTGATAGAGGTTTTATTCCAGTCAATAGAGAGAGAGGAATGGAGAAAGATGGTTGACAGATCTTGCGTGGTTCCCCTACGGTCCAACAGATTAAGTCTTAGGCGAAGGTGGGTGAATGTATTATAACTTAGAAGTTACCGTGAAGCCAGATTTAACCCTAAGTTGATTATATCTGCGGTTCATAGCGCTAGCCACTTGACCAGCCATCCGATCTATATGGTCTGCTATTTTACTGGACACGCGACGATCTCATAGTTTATTGACCACTGGCCATTCCTGAATTCAGTTTCAATACTTCAATCCTCTAGTCGTCAATATAAGACGTAACAGAATCGTAATGAACTATTTACATACAACTCGTAGAATCGTCCGCCGGCAAATTCATTAATCGATTATATGCTAAACCTACTCTGTTATTACTTACCATTGAATAGGGTATCGCTTATGGTATCGTTGGTCGATGAGTCTTTCCTTGCAGTATCGACTTCTGTATGCGTTTGTCTAAATAGTGTTTGTCTATATACTATCTGTGTGTGTGTGTTTGAGTGTGTATGTGTGTATTGCATCTTTATCAATGCAGTATTTTTTTTTGGTCGTTTCTTGGTATTGGTTGAACACTGTAAGCTTGGATGATCTGGGAATGTTATCGGAATGTATTACTGCGCTGTTTATGAGTTCTCTAATCTTGGCGCCGTGTGGTTTAATTGTCAAGTAATATCTCCTGGAGATTCCGGCCATGACAATGAGACGGCTGTGTACAGAATACACACATGGCGGACTTTGACTACAGCCTCACGCTGCGCCATTATATATATATATATATATATATATATATATACATTTTAAAAATATTTATTGTTGTGTTTCGTTAGGTTAGTAGTATATTCTGACATTTAGTGGGCGAAACTTTATAATTTATTGTTTTCTTTAGATTTGACTATTCGAGTTATGGGCTGGTCTAATGTAACGGCCTGGAAGTCTATTGGAAGTCATTCTGTTGTGCCGTTCAATGTATTGGTTTGGTCAATATATAAGTCTGGTCAATCAGTTATATCAGTCCGACTATTTGAGCTGATTTGCAGCTAGCATTTTCCCCACCCCCCATACACCCTGTTGATCCATGCGGTCATCCTAGGCTTCATGGTGGGGTCCACTCTGAAGTTGGACAGGGAGATTAGTTTTTGTCGGGTTGACACTTTATTTCATGGGGATCAATGGGGTCATGCACCAACTTGCTTTTTTTTTTTTAAATTGATATTGTCCAAAAGTCACACGTCTTCACCTATCCCTTAGTCTGTTGAACCGTTGGGGGCTCCACTCAAGATCTGTTGACTGTCTCTCTCCATTTCTCTCTGCTTTAAGTATTTTTCTTTTTCAATGACATGCCTGTCCATTCTTTGATGTTGTCTTTAAAAAAATGTTTTCACCTTGAATGTGAGTACTTTAATCTAGACGAGCAGATCCTGATACGCAACTTACAAACGTTTCCCCTACAAGACCACAAAGTAGGAAATGTTACAGGAGTAAAGACCTGGCCTAAAGACGTTGTTAATACATAAACTTAAGCTGCACATTTCAACCTCGTCTGAGAGAAAGAAAGTGAGAGCAACATGAGAGAAAGAAATAGAGAGAGAAAGATAGATATAGAAAGAGAGAGAGAGAAAGAAATAGATATAAAAAGAGAGAGAAAGAGATTGATATAGAAAGAGGGAGAGAGAAAGAGATAGATATAGAAAGAGACAGAGATAGAAAGAGAGAAATAGAAAGAGAGAGAAAGAGACAGATAGAAAAAAAGAGACAAAAAGAGGGATAGAAACAGAGAGAGAGAAATTAGGAGCGACGTAAAAGAGATAGAGAGAAAGATACAAAAAAAAATATTTTCTCAACTTTCTCGATTCCAGCCTAAAAAAATGATCCCAATGTTTTGGTGCGCATCGGATTTTTCCGATAATCAATTGGAAAGTCGTTCTTGGATATTTCAAGATGTTTAGAAAAAAATATAAGAATAAAACCAAAATCCCAAATCACAGATAACTTAATATTTAGCTTAACTATAAAGCCAGGTATGTTCTTTCATTGTAGAGTACATTTTATGAAAAACAATTTTAAGTAGCCATTGTTTCTAGATGAATGGATGACAAATTTTGCCATATAGATCTAAGAGGTTTCAAGTTCTGTAGACATCTAGATCTATTGTTCTAATCTTAATCTAGTCTAGATCTACTGCCTGTGCTTTTTAGAGTCATATAATCTAGATTTACCGAGAGGCACTACTCGGTATGGGTAGGAGATGTTTCGTTTTTTGAATCGGGTCATATCTGCTGCGACTGAACAGGCCCATCTGGAGAGGCAGCCTTAGTTGTTAACTTCTCTGCGAGGATCCTACACACACTGTCTCCATACAGATTTAACACGTGTCTGTTTGGCATTTTTTTAGCCTTAGAATATCCGAAATTGGCAGCGTCAGCCCAGAGAAATAAAAAGAAATCTGCCCTGTGATCTAGCCCTAGGACAGATGAATATAAATGCATGAACTGTGGTAAGAGAATTGGCTTCAGCCACTCCAGATTCTGCCCCGTCTCAAGACGTAACCAAAGCCAGTGACTCTTCGGGGCGCATCCATTGTCCGCCGAGACAGAAGGAGCCATATAGAATATCCGATAAGTTTCCGATTCACCGGAAGCAGTGTCAGCATAAGACACTCACTCTGGGATTATCTTTTCTTGATTAAACTTGCCTTTCGCAGTAACAGTCCCTTCTCAGGTTGTAGTTTGTTCCCTTGAATGAGTCCTTGTTTTGATCAAGCCCTGCTATTGTCAAGTCTTACTATCGCTAGCTTAAGACATTGCTACGCTAAGTTTGACTACAACTTCAGCTTAACACAACTAAAAGGGACGGATGCCTGGTCGTGTGGTAGGCGCGCTGGACTGTCGTTCGGTCTATGGTTCATACCCTGCCCGCTGCCATCCCCCCCCCCCCGTCGTCCTGCGGGAGGTTAGGACTAGATTGTACATTAACATCCGAAATATGAGAAACATTTTATAACATCTTAAAATCGATTGTTAATCTTTTTTTTTTTCCAATTCTAATTTTATGAACCAGAAGGTCGCACTTGAGGGTCGTGTCTGACTGGCTGCTTCTTGTGTTTCAAGATCAAGCGTTGTCCTTGCCCATGGCGAATCAAGGTTACGAAATTCAGCAACCAACGGCGCCACCGGCATACCCATCAGCGCCCATGGCGTACCCTCCAGCGCCGAACTACTACCCGCCCGGTCCGCCCAACTTACAGAGAACGTCGTACGTGGTACAGCAGTATCCCCCCGGCCAACCCCTGCCCCCAGGAACCTACCAGTACATCCCCCCGAACCAGTATCCCTACGGTCCGCCGCCGAATCAGTACGGCCAGCAAGGAACCTACTATTCGAATCAGTATGGCCAGCCCGCACCCCAGTACTACGCGCCAGCGCAAACGGGCTACGGAGGCGCCCCCTATCGGAACAGACAGGACGACACGATGAAGAACATCGGCGTTGGGGCCATGCTGGCCTCCTTGCTCTGCTGCTGCTGCTTTGCAGACGACGTTCTGGAAAACGCGATTGACAACCATGACTGCGACCATTAGATTCTAGATCAGCGGCCATTTTACTTTGGGTTTCAGATGTACAGAAGGTATATAAAAACAATTAAAAGCTATGATCTCGAAGTCTCTCGTTGAAAATTTCCTATGGGTCTGGTGTATAAGATTTGGAATATTTTATGTACCATGAAAGACACAAATCCACATAGATCGCACTTTGCATTCAATCCATTTTTTTTAAAAATTATTATTGTTTCGTATCTTTTTTTTTTTTTATCACTTCTTTTTTTCCATGTTTTATTTTTTTCTTCATTTGTTTTTAGTTTTCGTTTCGTATCTTTTTCGTTTTCACGTACATGTTTTTAGTTTTCTTGTTGCTTATTTATCTGAACAATCTTGTCAGGAAGAGTCCAAATTTTAATGGAAGTGACTACCCAGGCCCACCGCGTGGTTCACTTTTCATGTCACCCTCTCACCTAATACGTAATGAAAGCTGGGAGGGGGGGGGGTAACGTTTAGTTGCGCAGACGACCCCCAAAAGAAGGTCACGTGACTTGGAGGTGTCCATCTTGCATGATTAATGTTTCCCCTGCGCGGTTGCTCGTCGATGAGCTCATTTCGCGGCCGATGGAAGCAGACGTGAAGTTTGTGTTTTTATTTTACCGCCTCGTGAAGTTTAAGTTTTTATTTTACCGCCTCGTGAAGTTAAATATTTGAATATGAAATAAATGGAGAGAGAGGGGGTGCGAAAAAAAGGGGGTGGGGGATATAAACATTGTCTATGTCATTTCCGTTTATGTATTTTTATTTCATAGACACATATTCTGTTGCTTTTGCCTAGCCTAATTAGATCTATAGTGTGTTAAGCAGCCTCTTAGGGAAAACACGCTATTGGGAGCCGGTTTTACCTATTGGTAACACAATCTATAGCTTAGAGCACCGAGAAATATTTAGTACTTCTTGACTTATGGAGGGCCCTCAATTAGCTTAGCGCCTTTTCATTCAAGCCTAAATATATCACTAGGTATTGTGGTCTTTCTGTAACGTTTTAATGCCCCAATACTAGAGGCACTATTAGCAAAATTACCAAGAGAGTTTGTGTTTTCACACAAACTCAAATGCGGCCCCCAATGGGTCCACCGGTGGGTTATCTGTTTTGTAAGCAATGCAGGTAAAGAGGCAGGTTTCCATAATTTCCTCGCGAATACAGCCACGGTCTTTTGTTTTACCATACTAAATAGACGAGTTCCGAGCCAAATTGTTGCCAATATGAATAATTTATTAGATGTTAAACTCTATTACTAAATGAATAACGTATAACACTTGGAATGGGGAGTTTGTTAATGTGAAATAAAATACTGCTACTGTATACATTAACATATACATGTATTTGACATTCATATTAAAGGGATCTGAAGATCCCCCCCCCCCCAATCAACGAACATTTTTTTATCAGGCATATGGACTTCAGTTTACAAATACAACTCTTCATCTTTTAATATTTAACTGCCCATTTCATAAGGTCGTGGGGGGGGGGGGCGGTGGCTGAGTGTTTAAGTGCTTGGCTTGGCCGAACCTGGGGATCTGGGTTAGAAAAAATAGATTCTCGGTGAAGACTCTAACTCTTATGGGAAGCGTGGTCAAGAGGCTAAGTGCGCTTGAACTTGCTTGGCTACCTAGAAGGGGGATCGAGGTTCGACACCCAACAGAGTTGTGTTTACTGAGCGCCTAAAGGCAGCACGGAAAACCAACTCCTAGATACCCCTCCCCCCACTGGTCCACTAATGAGATTGTACCAAATCGCTCTGAGCATGCTATAAGCATGATAGTAGCGTTATATAAAAGCTATAATGAGCGATGGACTGTCTTTCGGTAGTCTCAAAGGTCCCGGGTTAGTATCCTACCTACTGGCGCCCCACGTCATCCCGTGTGAGATTTGAGGATGAAATGATCTTCAACTCTGAAGGAACACCCGAAACATATAAAAACATTTACAAACATTTGAAACAAGGAAAATAAAATAATATAACTTCTGAGTTACCAAGGAAGCTTAAATTTTATATGTGCTGATAACACCAGGAAAACGATATGAATCTTTCCTAGTTCATCGAATAAAATATCGAGAAAAGAGAGGATTATATTTTCTCTGGGGAAAAGAAATATGTCTATAATAATAAATTATTATATCTGGGAATGAAATTATTATATCTGAGAAAGAAGGAATAATATCTGAGAAAGAAAGAATTATATCTGAGAAAGAAATTATTATATCTGGGAAAGATAGATTTATATCTCATGGTATCAAACAAATTTTAAAACATTCTAAAAAAATATGAATGTGAAGGACTAAATCTTCCAATCAAATAGAGAAAAGAACGAATTAGATTTAGTCAGGGGTATAGGAAGAACTCTATTTACTGAATTTGTCTTAGCCATGGATTATCTCCCCGTGAATCCACTTCCTATTTGCATCAGCTAGTTTCTGTCTCATCACAGCCGGAGAAATGAAATCCGGCTGAAAAAAAAAAACGATTAAAAATATTAATAACTTCTTAAATCCTAAGCATTTCATTACACCGTTAAAAGAAATGACTAGGTGAGAAAAGCCAATATATTGGATGTAAGGGGGGGGGGGCCGGGGAAGAGTATTCTGTTGGGCTGGAAGGAGATGGGATGGATCTCGCTGTATGCTAAGCCTGAGAAAAATACATTTTTTTATGTATCCTATTTTATTTACATAAGAGATCTGTCTGTTGGTAGATCGATCTGTTGACACTTATACATCAGTGAGAAGAAGGGGAAAAAAATATATGGATTGAGTCAACATGAGTTCCCTGACGCCAGTTGTACGGCCTACATCCGATTTGTTACACGCAAAGAAATAATGATTGTCCGGGGGACCTGTTCAATCCATATTACGTGTAGCCGATCGAGTTCTACTTTTTTTTGCGCGTGTGTTGAGCATGTGTATGTGTGTGAATCGTCATAAGTGCGCGCACATTACGAATTCATACGCGCGCGCCTCGCCTTTACCTACGAGCGCGAGCAGCATGTATGCATATTCATTGAAAACGCCCCCCCCCCCAAATAAAGAGTCCATCACTTAGAGACTTCATGTTTTATTTATGGGTAGTACAAAAGATAAGGAAACAAAAAAGGTACTACTTCCGCCTTGAAAACAACAACAGATGGCCAGGTTTTTATAGAACGTCGTGCCAAAAAAAGAAACTGTACCAAATATTTATTATTAGATGTTAGAAAGTCAAACAGTTTATATTTATGCCGAGAGGGTGGTGGAGATTGAGCTGAAGTTAGCC
>JADKLZ010019686.1:1306042-1324743 GCA_021533235.1 Biomphalaria straminea | reverse complement strand
ATTGAAAATCCCAGGTTTCACCGGAATCTCTCGTTTGGGAAATCAAGTACACGTCATCAAAGTCATGCGTAGTATAAATTAGTAGAACTTTAATGAGGTCAAAATTTTCAAAGTCACTGACCAAAATTTCGACAACCGTGACTCAACCGTCTAAATGTGATAAACTTAATTAGACTGATGGTCGACTTGGGAATTGACATGTATCGTTTATTCGAAGTTTGACAAAAGCCCACTTCTGTTTTGATCTTTTTACAAATATTTTACTTAATAATTATTTTAACACGTACCAATTTTAAAATTAAAATTTTGAGCATGAAATTACAGATTTGTTTTCTTATACCTCATGGCAATAACATACGGTATTCCTTTCAATTAAAATAACACAAAATAAACATGTCAACGGATCCCGGTCCAGAGAGTACAACATGGCCAGACAATATTATCAAGAAATTGTATAATAGTTCATGATTATTTAGTAGGAAGACCTCAAACTTCTGAACACACAAAAATCAGAAATTGTTCATGATCATTTGGTTGTCCATCTTCTTATCTTATATGTTACAGACGTTACTTAAAATAAAGAAGACGATTACGTCCTACGCGTCATGCATCTAGTCATGCATATTAACCAATGACCTAAACTCCGCCAAGTCGCTGGTTTTCCTGGCTAGCTCAGGCAACCCATCAGGGGCGTAGCTAGGGGTTCGGGGGCCCGGGGGGACCGACCTCTTTGGGGGCCCCTTGCATTTTGACTTTCGATATATGACATGACATAATGTACGCAAAAAATATATAAGCCCAAGATCAAATTGGTTCAGTATATCAGTAAATTTAACCAAAAAAAATTAATCATTAAGACAATTTTAATGAATAATACCGTTGATTATTAGCTAAATAATGCACAAGTGACAAATCTCGATTCATATCGCTTTACGTGGTGCATTCTGTGCAGCTAAGACATCTATAACATCATCTACATCGATACTTTCTAGTATTTGTGACTTCACTGACATTAAAGCCATGATAAGCCTTTCTTGCGTCATTGTGCTCCTGGGATAGTTTTTTTTTTAGAATGACGCAATGGAAGTGGCCTGAGTTAGCGGTATTCAGAGGATGTTGCAAGGTTTGAGCCTGTTGGTGATTGTATTACTGGTTTGTTGATGCAAAGTGCTCGTGCATCATTGACATCACTGAACACGCGATTTGCAATTTATTTCATCATACAAACAGTAAAAAAAAAACACAGTTTGTCATAAGAGTGTCATCATCCAACAGGTGGCATGGTCCAAGAAGAAACCCAAAGGTATCCATTTTCTTTCCAGCCTTTGTAATCTGTCCTTCATCCCCATATGAAATATGTCCAGCACTTCTGTCGCAACACGTTTGAATTGCAGCTCTATTGACAGTCCTACTGAGTCCTACATTAGAACCCAACTTCCCATCAAGTCTTTTCTTTCTTCTGGTTGTTGTAATTACATGGAATCCATAGTATTCACTACCTTCTTTTCCTTTTTCGTTGGATTGGGTGATCAGTTTCGTCCGTTTCTCACCATTTTGCAGAAAGCATGAATGAGTTTCAATTTATGTATTGTTTATGTTTTGTGCAATAGCAAAAAGAGTTTCGATGAAGATATCTCTGGGTACTATGATACCGATGAAGACAACGAGCAGTAAACTGCTAGAACAAATAAAATAGACAGTTATGGACCAACGTCTACCGAACCTGTTGCGCCAGTCAAGACTACCAGAAATGGTCGAATTGTTAAAGTTCCTAGTAGATATCAGTCTTAAGAACTTTAAAAGGAAGGATGTGATAATAACTTCAAAAGGAAGGATCTCTGGGGTTAATTTGGAAAAAAAAAGTTGAACAATTCATGTACATTTACAAAAAAGGTGACAATTGTTGGATCTATCTCAGCAGAATGAAAAGCTAACAGGTTTAGAGAGTGATTATTACAGTTCAGAAATGATGCTTTTGGATTTATACCTAACAGACGTATGCGCAGGCCAGACAGACGGCCACTCATTGTGGTTGTGATATCATAGGTTTAGCTTCTGCGTCACGCTGTTTTTTAGCCCCACTCTGATCAACTCGGCATGGAGGAAGTTCCCATAGAAAGAATATTATTTATTTTTATTTCACAAATAAACAAATATGTCATTATTGTGAAATTTCTTCTGACGAAAAGACGTGCATTTGTTGTTGTTTTTTTATTCATTTTCCCATCTTTGCAATTCACTCTTTTATCACTCTATAAGAACGATGTTTTTTAAATTTAGAAAAGCATGTTTCCTATTGATTGCGAATTGATGAATAGAGGGGTAATAACTCGAGTGTGAAGTTAATTCTGAAATTAAAGAAGCCAAACCCGAATAATAGACAATTCTAGCATTGTTAAGAATAACTTTTGGACCTGTTATGCCCGATTCTGTAAATTCTGCTTCAGGGTTAATTAGCGTAACCTTAAAATACTCACCATTTAAATCTATTATTAGTAAAGGTAACAAGATACCTGGAATTCTCTGTATACAGGGACGGCTTTAGCAGTGCGACGAGTGTCTTGTGCGGGGCCCTGAGCCGTAAGGGTAGACTATATATATACCGTACAACATCACGCTAACGGGCTAATCCGTCTCTAACGCTGGCATGGGCCCCCAACAATAACAATTCAGTATGTCCGCTTTTAATACTGTGGGCCTTATTTTTGTTACAAAACAGAATATTACTTAGGTACTGTTTGCCTACCGGTGTATATACTTTATTGTTATTGTTCTGCATAAAAGATTTTCTTTGAAGTTTAAAATGTTTAAAAGAAAAATACTCCCATGGCCTTACGATGTCTATGCACAGAAGCATATAAAACACTTAGGAGGAAGTAATCAATCCAAAGAGTTTATTTTGTATTCAAACATCGACGTCTAATAGGATTTTATTAAGAAAATGTGTAGTGATTAAGTTTGTTACAATAAAATCTCCAATCGCGGGGCCCCCACAGGAGCTCCACTTGCCACTTCTAAGGCCGCTACTGCTGTAGGCCTACATCATACAGTTTTATTCGTGGCAACAAAGAGAGTAATACTCTTTGTTTTTGCTGCAAGAACATGTTTGATCTCTTTAATCGGCAACAAATCTATTAAAGATGTGTATTTTAAAATGTAAAACTAACTTTAAAAAACAACAACTTTGATCTCTGTGGGAAAAAAAATATTTAAAAATGTCAACAAAGTCAACTTTCTGATAGACCTAGATCTAGATTTAGTATTTGATATAAATATAATCCATAAATGTTAAAAAGAAAATACACCCGTTGACACTATTTTTCAATCAAATATATTAATTTATGTATTTTGAAACACCCATTTGGGGGCCCCCCCTAGGTGGGGGCCCGGGGGGATTTTGAAAACCTCCCCCCTCCCCCCCCCCCTACGCTACGCCACTGCAACCCATTCCATGCTCTAATAGTACTAGGGGAAAGCATCTGTCTTATAGTTGTGTGATGCCTGTCTGGCTTCGACAGATTGTTCAAAGATGTAAGAGTTGGGTTTTTTTGCACGGGTGTATTAAATGCCTTTAAAGAACTAAAGCACAAGACCTATATAATAACATGATGAAGAACTAATTCAGTATAATAGATTGAGACGTAATCTAGAATCTAGTATTTATATATTTTATTCTATTAAAGTAACTGGACTAGATCTAGTAGATATCTATATTAATATTCTGAATAAACCAGTGTCATTGTAAATTAGCTTTCACTTTAGACTTAACTTAGGGCTTAGGCTTTGTAAACTTTAAACTAGATATATTTAGACTAGCCACTAGACCTTTAAAACCTTAAATCAAAACAGCCAACATGAAATTGCTCTGGCTACTTATTCTTATAGTTTCAAAATACACACTAGCTGAACACAAATCTAGATCTACCTTAGTTAACACAACAGTTATAATCAATCATCACACTACAGATCAATGCAACTTCAAAAACAATCAAACATACATATCCATAACATTAAAAAAGATTACCCATCACAAATGGAAATTCTCAATTAGACACAGCAAAAACAAATACCTATCACTCTTAATATTAATAGCAGGAGATGTAGAGTCAAATCCAGGACCTAGATCTAAAGATAGATGCAACATCTGCAAAAAAGTATGCACTATGAAACAGAAAGCCATTCAATGCGACACCTGTGATGAATGGTATCACGCATCATGTCTCCATATGAATACACCTGTGTATTATGCCTTAGGCAGCAAAGACGCTTAGTGGCACTGTGTACCATGTGGGTTACCTCAGTTTACATCAGGACTGTTTGATTCCTTTGATGCGGACACTTCTAACCCATACAACATCCTAAACATCATCACAAACCAAACTCACCAACCACTAGCCAGATCCACTCCTGTTAAATCTAAAACTAATACAACACCCTCTTTAAACAAACCTACTAAAGAAGAAATACCAAATTACCTTAAAACATTAGTGATAAATTTTCAAAGTATTAGAAATAAAACAGCAGACTTGGAAGTTTTATTACAATGTGAGAAACCAGATATAGTTGCAGGAACAGAAACTTGGCTACATCCTGAAATTTACAATGCAGAAATCTTCAACTGTAATTATGAAATTTTTAGAAAAGATAGGGCTGATAATCATGGAGGAGTTCTCTTAGCAATAAAAAACACTCTTATAGCAGAAGAAATCCCCTTACCTAACTCAAAAAATATAGAATCAATTTTTTGTAAAATTAATACCACATCAACATCCCTAATAATAGGCAGTATTTATAGACCACCAAACTCTAGTTTAGACTACATGCAAGACCTATGTAATCAACTTACCACACTTAAAGAGACAAATAAAAATGCAGTCTTTTGGATTATGGGTGATTTCAACCTACCTGACATAAATTGGAAAACTCTAACCATAGACAAACACCAAAACCTCAAGGACATAAACGAACTTTTCATAGAAACTTTACACAACCTAAGTTTAGATCAAATCATTAAAAAACCAACTAGACTAAACAATACATTAGATCTATTCTTAACCAACAGACCTGGATTAGTAGTAGACTATGATATTATCCCTGGTCTATCAGACCATGAGATCATTAAAATACGCAGTCAGATAAAAGCAGTAGCCAATATTAAACCCAAAAGAAAAATCTTACTCTGGAACAAATGTAACCTAACACAATTACACCAAGCTACATTTAACTTTCAACAAACATTCTTATCAGAAAAAGACATTAACCAACCAGTTGATGACCTCTGGAATTTCATAAAAAACAATCTTAAAAACATTATAGAAAATCACATACCCACTAAATACACATCAAATAAAATAAATAAATGCTGGTTTAATAATAGATTAAAGAAGCTTTGTAAACAGAAGGAAAATCTATATAGAAAATTTAAAGAAACTAAGGCAGAAAGAGTTTATAAAAAGTACATAAAAATTAAGCACCTAACCCAAAAAGTAAGCAGACAGCTGCAGAATGAGTACATAAACAATGTAATATCTAAAGATAACAACAAAAACCTATGGTCATACATTAAGTCTAAGAAAATGGAAACAACCGGCATAGCGCCATTAAAAGGAGAAAACAACTTAACGCATAACGATAATGAAACTAAAGCTAACATCCTAAACAAATACTTTGCATCAGCATTCTCAGCCCCAGGAGACAAAGACATATCAATTAATTTAAACCAAGTAGACAATATAGAAGAGATAGAAGTACAGGAACATGGAGTCCAAAAACTATTAGCAAGCATCAAGCCGAATAAAGCGTCTGGACCTGATGGTATTCCAGCTAGATTACTCAAGGAACTTAGCAAAGAACTAGCACCTGTGTTCAAAATACTTTTTCAGGCATCTCTTAACCAGGGCAGAGTACCAAGGGACTGGAAAGAAGCTAATGTCACACCTCTATTTAAAAAAGGAGAAAAATCTGACCCAGGAAACTACAGACCAGTATCACTTACCAGCATCACATGTAAAATCCTAGAACACATAATATGTAGCAACATCATAAACCACTTAGATAAACATAATGTCCTTACTCCATACCAACATGGCTTTAGGAAACATAGATCATGTGAAACACAGCTAATAGGACTAATTGATGACTTTTCAAAAGGCTTAGATAATAGTGAACAAATAGATGCTATCTTACTAGACTTTTCCAAAGCTTTTGACAAAGTTCACCACCATAGTTTGCTTAAAAAATTAAAATATTTTGGTATTGATGGTCCATTGCATCAGTGGATTAAAGATTTTCTGATAGGAAGAGAACAAACTGTAATAATAGATGGTTCTAAATCAACACCAATAACAGTAAACTCAGGTGTACCACAAGGAACAGTCTTAGGTCCACTACTATTTCTAATTTACATAAACGATTTACCAAATTGCATTAGTTCAGGAACAAAAGTTAGATTATTTGCAGATGATTGCATAATATATAGGACAATAAAAACAACAAAAGACACAGAAATTTTACAAAAAGAATTAGATAAATTACAGAAATGGGAATCAAATTGGAGCATGTCTTTCCACCCAGAAAAATGTCAGTTATTAAGAGTAACAAAAAAACTAAAACAAATTAATTCCACTTATCTTATTCATGGTAAACCAGTAACACAGACTAAAAACGCAAAATACCTAGGTGTTATAATAAATGAAAAACTGTCATGGAATCCCCATATTGATGAAACTATAAAAAAATCAAACAAAACATTAGGGTTTATTAAAAGAAATTTCTATAAATCAAAAAAGGACATAAAACTAAAATGCTATTTAACCTTGGTTAGGCCAATAATAGAATATGCATCCTCTGTTTGGGACCCCTCAACTCAAGAAAACATTAAGAAACTAGAACAGACACAAAATAGAGCAGTACGATTCATAACAAACGAATATTCACATTTCACTAGAGTAACACCTTTAGTAAAATCACTAAATTTAGAAAGCCTCCAGGATAGAAGACTTAAGAGTAAAGTAGCAATTATACACAAAACACTGAACCATAATCTCCAAATACAAAAACAAAACTTAATAAAATACTCAGAAAGACACAAAGATAAAGGCACATTCCTCGTCCCATATGCTAGGACAAATCTGTACAAATGCTCTTTCTTCCCTAGTGCCATTAGAGCATGGAATGGTTTGCCTGAGCTAGCCAGGAAAACCAGTGACTTGGCAGAATTTAAGTCACTGGTAAATATGCATGACTGAATGCATGACGCGTAGGACGTAATCATCTTCTTTTTTGAAGTAACGTCTGTATTATATAAGATAAGATAAGATAAGGTAAATGCCACAGTCGAGTCTATGTCCGCTTGAGCTCCTAACACTTACTCAAGAATAATAACATCAACAAGCTAAGACCCACTATCCGTGTTGAAATCTATTATCAGTTCTTTAGTTTTGTGACATTCAGTTCTAGAAGGCTGTCGGTGCACTCATTTGTAAACTCTTCTATCGAGCTTCGATACAGAGTTTCGTCTCTTGAAATAAGGCCGACTATGGTAGTGTCACATATGCCATTCTGGGTTGATTTCTATATTGGTATTACAAGAGAGTTATTTTTAGCTTTTCTTTGTCTTGATAGAAATTAAAATCTATTGGCTAGAAGTTGCATCAGTCGGTTGCATCAGTAACATGACAACTTCCGCCCAGAGACTGTAATTGCGTGAGATTTTCAGTCTGTGCGTGAATGTCTTACTGAAAGGTTGTGTGTTCTAACATCTCTAAGTTTTATTAAGAAAGAAGCCTATGTTATGTTATTATTTCATCTTGTTGATCTACTATTGTACATAAGCTGTACTTACGTTTTATTCAAATAAAGTTCCAGAGTTTCGTTTTCTACAAAGAATCTTTCACAGTGAATTCTAGTTCGACATTAATTTAATTATTTTAATAGAAGATTGAATCCCCGGCATCACAAGGACATTACATCATTCAACATCGAATAACCTTGTGACAGGTAGTATCATCAGCGAATTTAAATGAGTTTAACCGAGTCATAGATGCTTCTTATAGTATTATTGTAAAGAGTGTACAGTACAGCAGAAAGTAAAGAACCTCGAGGAGCCCCCGTACATAGTGGACCTACTCGAGTTGACTATTTGGTGGCAGGAATACGAGATAATTAGAATTGCTTTGCACTCTTCAAAGAATCTTTTTGATTATTAAGGCTTCACCAACATCACTTACGTAATAATAAGGCTTGTCTTCGAGTCCGAAGATTGGTGAGAAATGCAGTATTTCCCTTGTAGCTGCGCAGCCCTAGCTGTGACCTACATATTTTGCGAACATCACTTACAAACTGTTATGTAATAACATAACAATAATCTTTTTCTTCGATGGAACACCTGTAATCTATAAGACAAGATACAAATATTGATTTCGTTTGTCACTTAGGCTTATTAACAGTTTTAACAGGTGTTGGAGATGAAACTTTTATTTTAATTTCACTTGCATCCTAATTGGTCAAATAGTACTGGTAGTGGAGTGCTGACATCCACTTACAATTACAAATCTGTTAAGATACATATGATGTCAAATAAAATGTGATAAAGATAGTATATTTATAGTTAAATTATTCAACTAAATTATAGTGTTATATATTTTCTTTACATTTTAACAATCCAATAAAAATTTTGTTGCGGGAAATACCCTAATTTACCAAAACCTTTTAAACAAACTTTAAATGATTAATTTTTTTTTCTTAATATTTGCAGGGACGCTACTACTAGATCTATAGACGGACGATGGGCTTCTGAATTTGAGGATATTCTCTCCTCTGCCTCTTAGCATTGACCTCTAAGAAGCTTAACAAAAATAACTTCTAAATTATTCGTATACTATTGAGGAACGAGACGAGATAAATAGACTGGCTACACGGTCGTCGTTGGGTAAAAGCTCCAAAAGATTGTCAAACGAGTTGAACCGAAGGTTCTTCGAACACTAGGCTTGAACAAACCATCTGGAAGAGCTCCAAGCCTACTATACAAAGCACTGCTATTTCCAATTTTTCTGACTCAAATGAGTTGAAGAGCTCCAAGCCTACTATTCAAAACACTGCTATTTCCAATTTCTCTGACTCAAACGAGTTGAAGAGCTCCAAGCCTACTATACAAAACACTGCTATTTCCAATTTCTCTGACTCGCATAAAGCGCATGGACTAGAATAAATACCGAAGGCCGAGCACACCGGGAACCCCCGCCCATCTTCCTATGTTCTACCAAGCCGACCATGCAGGACTCTCCATTCTTGTAGCAGTCCCTTGAGGCACGGCGCAAGGATTATCGACAGTGAGGTGGAAGCTCTCTTTCAACTCCGCACCGTGTAATGGGAAGACTCTCACATTCCCTTGAAGTGGCTTGGACACTCCCACAGGAGTTTTACTTTTGCTATTCGTTTAGTCTAATCATTTCCTCTAGTGATCGTTTCTACACGAGTGCCATGTTAAAGGCAGAATAGCGTACCAGGAGATTGTAGTTCCAGACAGCTAGTCCAACTACGAGTAGACCGCTGTAGGCCTAATCATTTTATTTGTGCAGAACTTGAATGAAAATCGAATTTTGTTTTAAGAACAAAAATAAATAATCTAACTTTTATTGACAGCTTTCAATTCCAATATAAATATATGTAAAAACACAATAATACAATGTTGGAGAACATAAATAAATAAAAGACTCACTTCAATACTACGATACATACAATCCTCCTATCTTTCAGTCTCCAACTATAACGGACTTGTTTCTAAGCCTTTCTTATGACCTCCTTCTGTCACGAATAGTTCATGGATTATTTTGTAATAATTTCATCACTATTTATAACCTTATTGTCTTACTCGAGGCTACATCAGAATCTGTACAGCCAATAAGAATCCATAAACATTCACACCATCACTATCGGGTTCGAGAGTGTGTTAATATTTTTTTTTTTAATTTTTCTTTCAAGAATTTGAACGCTTTAAAAAAAATAATTTTGTAACATGTTAAACTCGCTTCTCTCTATTCTGGTATTGTTGGGTTTACTCTTTTGTGTTTCAAAGGCCGAGAGTTTTGTGGTGTACGGGGTAAATCCTGACATGTATTCAAGGCCTGGTGACATTAATATCGGTTCCATAATGTCAATAACTAAAGGGGTCAACAACTTTTTATGTAACAGAAGCCAAATTCCTGGATCCTGGGGGATAGAATTTCCGGAAGCAATTGCCTTCGCTGTGGACGCAGTGAACCGAGACCAAAACCTTCTTCCAAACTTGACTTTGGGATTTTACGCTCTGGATGATTGCTACTCTAGGATATTATCCCTGGGGCAGTCGCTGTCGTTCTTGCCTCGTTATGGACACACAGAGAGCAGGTTTGATAACTCTACGTGTTCTGGTATGAGTTGTCCCCCTGATTACGTGATAAAATATCGCAGAGTTGTCGGGATTCTGGCGCCAATGCTGAGTTCGTGTGCGGTTCCGGTTTCCTACTTGTACACCACAGCTCGACTTCCGCTTGTGGGCTACTCGACGTCAACGGATGAGCTGAGTGACAAGACCCTGCACCCAAACTTCCTCAGGGTCATCAGCCCGGACAAGTATCAGGCGCTGGCCATGCTTAAGTTCATCAAAAACAACGGCTGGTCGTATGTCTCAGTGGTCTACTCCCAAGGTCCGTACGGCGAGCGTGCCTTTGACACGATCAAGTCTTCTGCTGCCAACTTCAACATCTGTCTGGCAGTGACACACCGGGTCCTGGATACAGAGGAAATGGAACCTGTGGCGAGGTCCATCTTAAGTTTTCCCCGAGCTCGCGCGGTCATTCTTTTTATGGACGTCGGTCCGACTTTAAGACTTTTGGACTACATTGACAAGCTTAACGCAACTGGACACTTCATATGGATTACCAGTGACTCTGTCACACTAACCGCTAAGGAGGAATTTTTGCCGTACAAGAATCTTGTCATTGGTATGTTCATGTTTTTATTTTACGCGCCTCTGATGCGAGAGTTTTACGAATACATCAGACGACAGAATGTAATGACATCATCAAATCCGTGGTTTAAATTTTCTTACGAGTCTATGTTCGCGTGCTCGATCAGCGCGGGAACTTGTAATCTGACGCTCGATGTCGTAAAAGATGGGAGTTTCGGGTTCATGAATCTGCCTACGCTCCTGATGGATGCAGTGTTGAGCTACGCCCATGGAATTCATGCCTTGATATCCAGCCGTTGCCCGAGCGTGGCTGCCTCTGAAGCAATGGACTGCATTCAGAACCATTCTTTACTTAGCTTTCTCCGCGATGTCTCCTTTAACGGATACAGTGGCCCCATCAGGTTTAACAGCGAAGGCGACGTTCCAGGAAAATACGTCATTTATCAGATGACGTGGGATTACGTCACGGTCCCTTTCGACTACGGTAATCCGGCTTCTCCACCGAGGATGGGTTTGGTCACAAAAGAGGTGGCTTTTTACGACATCGCCAGCGAAGACGTCACCTACACCAGCAACAACATATCCTGGAATCACTTGAAAAAAGTGGATCGTTTGGTGCCTCTTGGTGATGGCGAGCTCGACAAGGGAGTTCCCGAATCTGTGTGCAGCAGACCTTGCGTCGTTGGCGAGTACAAAATACAAATGGAGCTGTCCTGTTGCTGGGAGTGCCGGAAATGCCGAGAAAATGAAAAGATTATCAACCACAACACCAGCTGCGAAGAGTGCCCATTGTTTACGTGGCCTGACCCTCAGACCAGTTTTACCTCTTGTCTTAGTATACCATTAACCTACCCCACCATGTCCGAAACGTTAACAATTGTCCAGCTATTTTTAGCCGTACTCGGGCTAGCCATTACAATATTGGTCAGCGCCATGTTTCTCCACTACCGAGATTCTCGCGTCATTAAAGCGGCCAGCCGAGAGCTGAGCCTGCTCCAACTTGCCGCCATTTTCACCGGCTACGTCACTGTCGTCTGCTTCCAAAGCGCGCCAACGCCCACATCCTGTGCCGCGCTCTACATCATCTTCTGCCTCAGTTTCGCCCTGCTATATTGCCCTTTATTTGTTAAGGCCGTCCGAATCTTCAGGATATTTCAAAGCAGCACCAAGAACAACAAGAGACCGAGATTCGTCAGCCCCCAGTCCCAGGTCGTCATCTCTATCGGTCTGATTTGCATACAGGTATGTAGACATTGACTAGCTTTCAAAATTACTTTACTGACTTGTATCCCTGAATCTAGTTGTATTTTTAGAGTAAATTTTGAACCCATTCGATTAGCAGGCTAAAACGTTTCCACCTAATAAAAGAAAGATCAGTTTAAAAACTATAAATTACTAACTTATGGTGTATCCGATGTGAAAACAAAACAAAATAAAACCTTGATAGGCCTTTTTACAAAGTTTATATGAACTCACGCTGTCTGTCTGTCCGTTTGTCTGTCTGGTAAAAAGTTTGAACATGTTTTATTTTCTCCCATTTCCCATTCTCGGATTAAGTTAAAACTTTGCACAACTAATCACCAAACCAAACCAATTAGTTAATTAATTGTTGGGGATTATTTTTTTTTTGTTTGATTTCGAAATAAATGCTACTTAATAAAAATCTTTCAGTTTTAATCCTAATGGAAAGGATACGACCACTTCGTTCAGATCTTATGTAACAGTGTTTTAATGGGTCAGGTTGTCTTTAAGAATCGTGAGTGCTTTGGAAAGGCATCTTTCATGAAAAGCTCTTCAAGAGATGTTATCATGAAAGTTGATTTAAATCGCTTTGTTCTCTATAATGGTATCAAAAGAGGCGGTGGCCACAACTGGTAGCCGAAGATTGTCAAACGCCTGGGACATCTTAAGTGTCTGTGTCACAACATCCATCACATCTTTATTAAGTTTTTCAGGGACCACTGTTTGGAGACTTGTTGGTCGTATCTCCAAAGAACTAGTACAAACTAAACTTCAACAGGCGTTTCCTTTTATACAAACTTGACTATCACATTTTACTTAGAAATATTGATTCAATCTAAATTGAAATATCTTTGTAAATACAAAAACAAAATTTAATAAAATACCCAGAAAGACACAAAGATAAAGGCACATTCCTCGTCCTACATGCAAGGACAAATCAGTACAAATGCTCTTTCTTCCCTAGTGCCATTAGAGCATGGAATGGGCTGCCGGAGCTAGCCAAGAAAACCAGTGACTTGGCAGAATTTAAGTCATTGGTTAATATGCATTAATGAATGCATGACGCGTAGGACGTAATCATCTTCTTTTTTGAAGTAACGTCAGTATTATATAAGAAGAAATGATGATTTAAACAAAATTCCACAACGCTTGTCTTCGAATCCGGAGATTAGTGAATGCATTATTTCCCATGGCTGCGCAGCCCCAAGCTTTGGCCTACATATTTTGCCACATCAAGGGCAATCATAACCATTTTCCGCAGGTGGTCGATTTAGATTTTCCTTTCCCCTGACCTTTCTGAGTGATCTCCAGCTGTCTCATTTTGAGGTTAACAAAACTTGACTTACTACAAATAGGCTACATGTCTTTACGTCTCACGTCACTCGCTTCGTCAAATTTCTATCAAAATTGTTACAGCCTTTTTAGAAAAAAATAACTTAGCGTCCACCCATTGTCCACCCAGTGTCCACATAGTGTCCACCCACTTACCACCCATTGTCCACCCAGTGTCCACAATGTCAATTTAGTGTCCACCCACTGTCCACCCAATGTCCACCCAGTGTTCTCCCAGTGTCCACACAGTGTGCACCCACTGTCCAACCAGTGTCCACCCAGTGTCCACCAATGTCCATTTAGTGTCCACCCAGTGTTCACCCAGTGTCCACCAATGTCCATTTAGTGTCGACCCAATGTCCACCCAATGTCCACCCAGTGTTCTCCCAGTGTTCACCTAGTGTCCACCCAGTGACCACATAGTGTCCACCCAGTTTCCACATAGTTTCCACCCACTGTCCACCCAGTGCCCACATAGTGTCCACACACTGTCCACCCAGTGTCCATCCAGTGTCCACAAAGTGTCCATTTAGTGTCCACCCAATGTCCACCCAGTGTCCACCCAATGTCCACCCAGCCTTTGGAATCCATGAAGAGTTTACAAATTAATAGAATGATATAACGCGTAGCGTACGCACTATCTATCTGCATTTATCGCAGACTCGTTAATAGAGTTGTAATCATCTCCGATTTTCTCTGAAGATAAAATAACACAGCCCTAACAAAAAAAATTAAAAATAAATAAATAATTACAACATGTTTCATTTTGTTCACGTCTGCTGCTGTTGTAGAATAAAAACTTTAATCAGATTACATGTAACAAAAAATAGTATGGCCGATATCAAAGAAAGTCGACCTTTTAATTAAATGTATAATTAATTCTTTCATTAATTTAAGCCGATTTATTTGTTAATGACGATCTTTATTTCAGATTTAAAGCCGCTATCTACGACTTAACCTCGATCTGTATTTAAAACCAGGTTTACAGCGTAAAGCTTTAGTCAGTTATATTAAAAAGTAGAACTCTATAAAATAAAGGTTAAGTCAGTGCACTGTCCAGCGTAAACCAGCGAATTTTAAATATCCAATCGGGGAAAGAGGTTAAGGGTTAACGTCATCTTCCAGAAGGTCAGAGTTACTAAAATAGTTATCTGAGAAAGTTCTATGTTCTGGAAGATACGATTGAAAAGGTATAAATAGAGGGAAAGAGAGTTAGTCCGGGTCCTCGCTTAGTTACAGTACTTGTAGAACGATGGTCCTCGCATAGTAATAGTACTCGTAGAGCGATGGTCCTCGGTTAGTAACGGCTATTAGTAAAAGTTAGACATGATACTAGAAGTCTATTAGTGAGTTTATTAAGTGAAGTGATATTTAATAGTGATGTTAATTGAAGTCATTAATAGAAGTGAAGTTTTGTTTATCTTCAAGTTTGAAATAGAGAAATTGTTTCGTACAAGTATTTATTAAAGTTTATTGGAGAAAATACAGAAATAGTTCTGTCTTCATGGCACCCATGCTAACCGTGGGCCACATCACCTGCCCCATAGATTGCAATGTCTGAAAGGGGAACTTTACTAGATGTTTTAAAATGGGACAGATAACATCGGTTTATGGGCAGGAAATGGCCCGATGGCCGTAGTTTAGATATCACTGGTCATGTATATTGTTGAAAGAACTATGTATTATTTTTGTTTGTTGTTAACAGGTGGTTCTTTGCGTGGTGGTCGTGCTGGCCTACACACCAACGTCCAGGCGAACACAGATGGTCAGGACCGAGCGATTTGTTGAGTTGACCTGTGACATGACCCTCCAGGGCCTGACCTCCTTCTTGACCTACAACCTAGTTCTTGTCAGCCTGTGCTCCATTTTCGCGTTCAAAACGCGCCACCTGCCGGACAATTTCAACGAGTCCAAGTTTATCTCCATGTGCGTGTCCACCACGCTGGTCATCTGGCTGGCCTTCGTCCCCACCTATTTCACGGCGGGGAGGGAATACGTCCGCATACTCCTCCTGTCTGTGGCCCTCTTGCTCAACCACACGGTCGCCCTTGTTTTTCTCTTCATGCCCAAGATCTACGCGGCCATCTACGTCCCCAGTGAGCCTGTGGTGACCACCAGGTTTAACACGATATCAACGAGGGTGCATCACCTGACCAGCACAAACAGAGTGGCGCCATTGCCTGGTGCAGTGAACATGACCTGATCCCAACTTTACCTTTCTGTAGCATCGCCTTAACTAGATCTAAATATATCCAATAGAATTACCTAAGCTTCATCTGTTTATTTTAAATAAAACGAAGTTCATCTACTAGTGAAAAGAAAAGGAAGTAAATAACGAAACATTGTCTTCGAATTTAAAAAAGAGAGAGCAGGATTTAACAAGGTGACACAGACCCAGACATGACCTACATATTTTGCCAAATATATTGTTGACAAAGTCGTTGTCTGCCTAGAAGTCTTCATAGGTTCCTTTTCCGATGTTTGCCACCAACTATAGAGATAATTTTTCTCTTTGCCTGAAAAATAATTGTGTATGTACCACTGTTGTTTTTTTTTAAGCTCTTAAGATTCCCATTTTAAGGGGGTGGGAGAAATCTAGTCGTGACCCGGAAGAACTAATTGGAAAACAAAGACCAAAAATACCTTTAAGTCTAATATCTTGTAGGAGTGTGCGATGCTAACTTAGATCCTCCCTCGCTTTTAGGCGCAAGAGGATGGCAAGCGCACTTCACAGATTGGTCAAGGGCACTTCACAGATTGGTCAAGGGCACTTCACAGATTGATCAAGGGCACTTCACAGATTGGTCAAGGGCACTTCACAGATTGGTCAAGGGTGACAAATTAGTCAAAGGCGACTTCTGAATTGAACTGCTGCTAACATGAAGCGTCTGCTCGCCAGTGACAAGTGACATTGTTACAAAGTTGCCTCTGGTCAAACAACGTCTTCATAAACTGATGTTCAATAATGCCAATAATAATCAGTCGAGCCGAGATTTATTGTTCTGGATGACAATCTCTATTATCTCTTAAACCACACGAGGACTAATCAAGCACTTAATTACCTACAATCACCCATCACGTACCACATACCAATAAATAAACAATTAAGACTGTCAAACGAAAAAATAAAAAGGAGGGGGAAATTAGAGCATCGCTTGATTGCATGACTACACTTTGTGAACTCGTCCCAGATAAAATACCAATAAATAATTAATTAAGAATCAAATTAAAAAAAACAAAAAAAGAGAAAATGAAAAGACACATTGCTAGATTCTTCCCCTTAGCTTGTAAATTAAACATAAAGGGGGCGTAATCATCTTTGAGTCCTAGATCTAGTTTTTATAATGACTCCCATAAGTTCACGCGACCCTCAATCAACATACTCAGTTATCTTCCTAGTCCTATTGGGATTTCAATTAAGATAAAAGATCGATTATCATCGATTGTTTGGTACTTGTTTAAAGAACTATTTTTATAATAAGGCGCGTGAATCAGCAAACTAAAAGTCACAATTAAGCTACCGTGTTAACTACGTGTGACCGAGCTATTGGTCTAAACTACCCACAGGCTCTGACGTTGCAGGTGTGACCTAGATCTAATATCGACAATGGCGATATCTTCGATTCCGAAGATTAAGGATGAGTGCATTATTTCACATGACTACCGAAGCCCTGTTGCGACCTACATATTTTCCCGCATCTTATGCAGATAATAGCCGTTGTCCGCTGGCGGTCATTCTTAATTTTTTTTTAATCGTCTTCTGCACCTAATAAAAGCTTTTTTTTTTTTGGTATACACATTGGACACTTCTATATATCTTAACATTTCGTTTATTTAGCTAATGAGATGCAATGGCTGAGTGATTCAACGCATGGGTTCCGAGGGGCATAGAGATCGAATCCCAGTGAAAAGTTTGTATTTTGAACTTGACATTAAAGGCTCCCCTGAGTCCACCCAAAGTATTTAAAGGAAAGTAAAGGCGGCTAGTTTTTGTGCTGGCCACATGACACCCTCGTGAACTGGACTTTTTAGCACTGAAGAATCAAATTCTTTAATCTCCGTTTGTGGCTTAATGTTTTTTTTAATGTAGTTGGCAGCAGTGAAATCTGATTGGGCTTTCTTGACATTGTTACAACAACAGCATAAAATACCAAATGGTTTGATCCATTTAAATGCAATCAAGTGTTGTCGATGCCATCAAGCGAAACAGAAGGAAATGATTATCATCAATTATCATGTAATTGTGTTTTTGTTTTTTGTTTATTTTTTCGTGTAAAAATGCCACTTCTTGTTTTCGTTTTCTTTTCTTTTTTAACTAAAGCCATAGACATATAAAAATATAGACTGGAAAAATGAAGTAACTTCATGTAACTTGAAAACATGCAGATCTATATCTTTTGAATTCGGATCTCCGAATTATGAAAAATTTAAAAATTGCATGAACTTCAGTCTTTACGATTAAACACAATTTTTAGACATGAAAAAAAGTACACACTATTGCAATTCACAAATTTTCGTCTCATGAAACTCTCTTCTTGGCCAGTCTATATTTATTTATGCCTATGACTAAAGCACAAAGTAATTTTTACAAAAACGTATATCAAACCACTGTGTCTGTCTGTCTGTCTATCTGGCCAAAAGTTTGTACACGTTATTTCTCCAACACCCAATCTCGGATCAAGCTGAAATTTTGCACAATTATTTTTTTCCTGACAACACAAGAATCAATAATAATAATAATAATAAATACCAATCAGATTTTTGTCTGAGGCTTATTACAAATGTAATTACACGACTGATCCAAACTAATTGATACACTTAATATAAGCTTTTTTTTATATAAATATTTTTTTTATATTTTGCTTGTATTTTTTATTTCAATTAGGCGTCCATGGCATTGTTTTTTATTTACCATTATATTGCCACCACCTTTAATCATATCGCTTTGTTTTCTTTTTTTTCTCTTTCACAGTTTTGCTTATATATAGTACATGGTATCTTAAAATTCAAATTGAAAATATAGAACAGGTAACTGTTATTGTATGGCTGCCTGGTCTCTTGGTAGGAGCTCTGCACTGTTACTCGATGATCCAGGGTTCATTTGTTTTGCTTTTGATTCTTTTTAAGAAATTAAAAAAAAAACAAGGAATGAAAAAAAAAAACAAGGAATGAAAAAAAA
>JADKLZ010019686.1:1268370-1289635 GCA_021533235.1 Biomphalaria straminea | reverse complement strand
CCTTCAGACCTTGTGACCTATCAAGTAAAGTGTCCCCTTCAGACCTTTTGACCTATCAAGTAAAGTGTCCCCTTCAGACCTTTTGACCTATCAAGTAAAGTGTCCCCTTCAGACCTTGTGACCTATCAAGTAAAGTGTCCCCCTTCAGACCTTGCGATCTATGGGGCAGATGAGGTTAAGGTCATCTGTTTCTTTGGCCAACGGCCAACGGTTAACGAGCAGGGTGTTATGTGGCCAGCACCGCCTTTACTTTCCCCAACTAAAGTCAGGTACCCATTAGAGTTGAGTGGACTCAGGGGCGCCATAAAAATCCCAAAATTCAAAATCCCAGTCTTCACCGGGATTCAAACCCAGGACCTCAGGTTGGGAGGCCAAGCGCTTAATCATTCGACCGTCGCGCCCCCATGACCTATCAAGCAGATGATGTAAGGGCCATCTGTTTCTGTGGTCCAGGATTAATGAGGATGTCATGTGGCTAGCCCAATAACCAACCGCCTTTACTTTTCCCCAACTAATGTCCGGTACCCATTAGAGCTGGGTTGACTCCCTAAAGAACCAGAAATTAAAAGAACTCAGCACTTACAAATAAATCTCTCAATAAAATAGAAGTTATTTTTCTTATTGGGTATCAAAATACTCTGTTGTAATTAATGGATCATTATCTATACTTTGGGGAGATAAAATAATTCCATTAACAATTAAATCAATTAACATTTATAATTATTTCAAAAGGCCTTATATTTAAGCCCTGGCGGAAGCAGATAAACAGATTGTCACAAACTGTTTGCCCAGTTGAGACCATCAAAAAACTGTTGGCCCAATTAGACCATCAAAAAACTGTTAGCCTAACATTTATATCACAAACCATTGGTCCCTTTCTCTAATCA
Organism: Biomphalaria straminea; assembly: GCA_021533235.1. NCBI lineage: Eukaryota > Metazoa > Mollusca > Gastropoda > Planorbidae > Biomphalaria > Biomphalaria straminea. The sequence continues at coordinate 1,288,748 of JADKLZ010019686.1, read as the reverse complement.
CTAGTGTCACATATGCCATTCTGGGTTGATTTTCTATATTGGTATTACACGAGAGTTATTTTTAGCTTTTCTTTGTCTTGATAGAAATTAAAATCTATTGGCTAGAAGTTGCATCAGTCGGTTGCATCAGTCACATGACAACTTCCGCCCAGAGACTGTAATTGCGTGAGATTTTCAGTCGGTGCGTGAATGTCTTACTGAAAGGTTGTGTATTCTAACATCTCTAAGTTTATTAAGAAAGAAGCCTATGTTATGTTATATTATTTCATCTTGTTGATCTACTATTGTACATAAGCTGTACTTATGTTTTATTCAAATAAAGTTCCAGAGTTTCATTTTCTACAAAGAATCTTTTACAGTGAATTCTAGTTCGACATTAATTTAATTATTTTAATAGAAGATTGAATCCCCGGCATCACAAGGACATTACATCATTCAACATTGAATAACCTTGTGACAACTAGCTTGTTACTCACCCAAGGTTACGTTTCCCCCAGAGCAGTCGTCCAAGATGTTGGATGTTAAGTGGACCATCAGCTGGATGTTTTTGGTGTCTCGACAGACATCCCTCTGCAGCAGTGGCGTGTCCAACAGGGTCAGCATGGTCTTGATGAGAATGTGGGCCACGGCCAGGTGATACTTGAAGTGGTGATTCATGTCCAGGTCTAACATTAGGCTCTGGGAGTTCACTCCCCCTGCATTCTAAATATACACACACAAAAAAAAAACAATAATGAAAAAAGAAAAAGTGGTCATTGTGCTGGCCACACAGCACCCTCTTTCATCACAACCAAAAAGTAAAATCTACTACAGATTGTAATTTCACACAGCAAGTCAATCAAGAAACTCTTCATTGGTTCCCAAACTTTTTGTTTGCACATTCTGAGTATTTAGCAGAGTGATTTTATTATTTTTTAGAGAGGTTAAATTACGTGGTGGGCTTCTAGTTAAATATTCCTGTAGTTCTCAGAACACCAAATCAGGCCTCACGGAACACTGGGGTTCTGATGAACACAGTTTGGGAAACACTACTCTAACTCATTGTTAAAGCAACTAGCTTTATTAATAAAACCACCCTTTGTATAGGTCCTAGGTCTGCATTTTCGTAATACATTGATCAAAGATCATCAACCAATCACTCTAATTAGTCATACTATCAACAGTCTATTAGTCCACCCAGGCAGACTGTCATGAAAGGGCCCCCTCCCTGAAGGTCACACACCTGGATGCATGGGCGCCCGCAGGATTTTTTCCAGGGGGGTGCAAATTTCCGTCTACGGAGAATAATAAAGAAAGGAACTTGTTCCCCCCCCCCCCCAATCCCATATACGATAATAAGTGACCTGTAAATATTTGTTTCAAATTAAATATTTAACATTTGAACAAACAATTTACTTTACGCGTTGTTAAGCTTATCCGTTCTGTCTATGCCTACCTACGGTCGATCTAACAGAAAATGTTGCAATTAACATCCGCCAAACAAATCATCCCAAAATTGTGACTGGGTTCTTATTTCTCACTCCATAGTGTCTCCATAGGGCCTTTATCTTCAGCTTCAATGATTAGGTCATATCCGACCATGTTTGACTCAGTTTAACGATGTAGTCAACAAAAAGCTAGCAATAGCATTCATAATACTCTCTCGACTTGTCTACTGCAACGCCTTGCTAGCAGGTATATCTGATGACAAAATAGCAAAGCTGCAGTGAATTCGGAATAACGCCGCACGAATAGCCCATCGGAAAACAAGACTAGATTCTGCTTTTCTAAAAGCGAAAAATCTATAATTTTTTAAATCATTTATGCAAGCAGTTTTTTCATAAAATACACCTCTTTTACAACTATTCACTATAAATAGTAACAAACACGGGAAGCTCTTTAGTAAGGGAGGTAATATTTTGCAATATTATCAACACATTTATGTGAATGGTTTTAGACTTTTGTAGAAAATTATTTTTTTTTTACATTTGTGTCGCTACGCTACTTAAGTTTTATCATACAGGCTATAACACCTATCCAAAAATAATGTTTCATTTTTTTAAAATAGAAACAAATATATTTAATATGCAAATAAGTAGAACATAATTTAAAACAACAATTAATAAGTAGGTATTCATAATATCACGTGAACTAGTGGCGTTGGCATTATTAGCAAATTATCGAAAAAAAAAAGGACATTTTTTTTAAACATTGACCCTTACAGACAATTAGATCAATAAGATACACATTGTAAGATATCAATTATGGCCAGCAGAGATTGCAAGACTATAATAAAGCGTACATGGTCAGCCATCAACACATGATTAGCATATTCTAGTTTATTGAAACATTAGTTTTTCCTTACAGCTGTACTTCAGTGGAAGCAAAACTTCTTAAATTGCTACTTCTAAGAAATTAATTTTTATAAAATTTACAACAATGTGGCTACTAGAATCTAGAGGGGTGCACGTCGGCCATCTATTCCTATTAAACCTAGACTAGTCAACTCCAACATTAACTATCCTTATGATTGTACTACAGTGGAGTTACTACTTGCTCAGTGGCTACTAAGAAGTTAATTGATTTAATGATGAAAAAAAAAATGGTAATGTCTAGAATTTTGCTACTTAGAATCCAGGGGGGTGCAAGCGCACCCCCTTGCACCCCCCTGCGGGCGCCCATGCCTGGATGTCTGCCATCAATAGCGTTGGTTGACCTCCTTAAGTCCTAACAACTATGGCTTATCCCAAAGAACACTTTTTCATATGACTGTGGAGCCTCTAATCGGAGAGACACTCCTGCTCACATATATCACAGGCTAAGATGGCTTTCACTTTGAAGGTAGAGGTGCCAGCCATTTTCCACTTGGCACACTTTTCTTCCAGAGGTGAGACTCATGTTTTTACATTGTCCATCATTTTTTCGGTCACCATCTCTCCCCCACATAGTGGTGTCCATGATGGTGGGTATGTGTTCCCAATAGTCATTATCAATATTCACTTAAATACTGTTACACAAATGATATTTGATGTTTAAGCCCTCTCTGGGTAACAATGCCTAACCAATCAGTTACTAACCATTTTATATTGAACTTTGATAGTGTGTAAGTTCAACGCATGTACAAAAATGCTGCTGGGACTCTCCCTGTTATCACCATTGTAAGGTTCTGTTGTGCCATCATGATCCATATAGGAAAATGTATATTCTCCTGTTTTAGGATCAACAGCCTGAAGAAACAGAAAAAACAAAATGTATGAATACCAACAAACAAATCAATCTTGCATACCATTTACCATATTTTGTTAGTTCACCATAACAAATGCTTTAGGCGTATACTGAACATACAGTGGCAAGATAAAATCACCAAAGAGGAAAGTGCAAAATGCAAGGGCACCTTCATCTATCCCTTTGACTGTTGGACCATTGGGGCAACACACAACATTTGTTGACCGTTCTTGTTGGCATTCATATTGTTGTTTTACATGTTTTGAAAATTCCTTCAGAGTTGAAGATAGTTATTTCCCAGTCCAAACCTCCCGCAGGACGACGGGGGATGGGAGCGGGCAGGGTTTGAACCCAGGACCATCGGTAAATCGATACGACAGTCCAGCGTGCAAACCGCTCGACCAGGCAGCCATCCTTTCATATTTTCCTTTCTCTGTCCGCTTCTTCTTCTTTTTCCTGGTTCTGTTCCTTTAAGGAAGGTCTTTGCAAGCCCTGAAGACCTTGTCCCCATTTTTTTTACAATAGTTAGCTGGTCAAGGCAAAAGAGGAATACAGAAAGATGGTTGACAAATCTTGTGTGGTGGACCCAACAGATAGGTGATGGTGTGAGAGTGAAGTCAACAGTGCTATTTCTTGCACTTATGTATTAATCTGTAAAGACTTTAAGTATTGGATATTTGATCACAAATAATTGCTTCTATTATTCATCTATTGAGGATATTTTCATTATGTGGTGATATTAACTTGCATGAGCCTGTTTCATCAGACCATTCTCAGTTATTTACAGGAAAATGTAGATATTTGTGAAGCATTAGTACTAGTCAAGCAGTAATTGTCTTGACATAAATATAATAACTGCCCACATAAAATAAAAAATGAGTACCACAAAGCATTCGGTCACAGGAAATAAAATTTGTGCTTTCTATGACTAATAAGGGGAGCTATATCAGGATTTCAGTTCTAGGGTTATATTGCATTTCGAGTTATCAGGTTTAGAGTTATCAGGTTTAGAGTTAGCAGGTTTAGAGTTAGCAGGTTTAGAGTTAACATTTGGTTTCAGATGGCTTTAAAGTGTGACCACCTTATGAATCATAGAGCAATTTGATATTCAATTTCTTCTGAACAAGTATTAGTGGTATTTTTTTTATGTGTTTTCTATCTGCCAGAATTAAACAAAATGAAAAGCCATAAAGAAATACAAATACATTTTCATAAAGATAAATAAAAATGCTCACATTTTTAATGATCTTTTCTATGGTTTCATAAAATCCCTTGGGTGACTGCATCTCAAGGGTATCGTTGCCGAGGGTTGTCTGTGACAAGTCAATGTAGGCCATGGCACGTTGTTCCAGAAGATAACGATGAGTCTACATGCACAAAAATATGTCAGATTTGAATAAATAAATTAGGACAGATTAAAAAAAAATAATTAATGTTTTAAACCTTTTTCTTTAAGTTCTGTGTTAACATTTAAGAAGGCAGCAAAAATGTATAGGGAAAGAATAATATGATTTCTATGCTTTTATCTTGCAGCTATTCAATTTTCTGTAACTTGGTGAGAACCAATCTAATTTGAATAATTATATAAAAATACAAATTTTCTCAAGGATAATATTTCCCAATTAGTGTGAGACCTCACCTTGATATAATGCTGTACACCCAGGTTAGACAACTCTGTACCACCCCAGGAGATAAGTTTCACTCCCTTGGCAGGCTTCCACTTGTGTCTCTGATGCATGTTGTGGAAGGCCCTGGCCAACTGAATCAACAGAGAGGAGCTTGCAATTGCATCCTGGGGCTGGCCAGGTAAGGCTGTCCTCGGAGCCCCAACTATTATATAACGATCTGTTAGATAAAAAAAGTTTTAAAAGTTAAACTTGTTGCTAATCAACTTTAGTGATACAATTGATCACAAGAAGAAATAAACAAAAGAATACTTATAATTGCCATTAATGTTCAGACCTACCGAACTCTGTTTGACCAGGTATTGTACTGATGATGTTTTTGATGACTCTCTTGACTGGTTGATTGTTCACAGTCAGACGTACAATAAAGGAATCTGCAATGAGATTTTAAAAATGTATTCAGTTACAAAAACATAATGGCCTACACTAAACCTAAACAAAAAATTCATATTAAAACCAAGCAAACTTATGCACTTATGAAGATGGTGTTGTGTAGTTATCGCAATTCCAAATTGACTATGCATTTCCTTCCCCATGTATGATTGTATTAATGAAGTAACTACCCCTAATTAATTCATCAAACTCCATCTGAGTGAGGGCTTGAGAGGCTTAAATCCTCTCTTGCAAAAGCCCTGGACAGAAACCCTGCTGTCTTGCGTAGTGCATAGGCGTCACCATACAGCTCGAGAATTTTTGGTTTCCCAGACCTGTCGAGAAGGAGATCAGCAAGTCTGGGGCAGACAAACAGAATATGAGGCATGGTTTCCTCTTCTTTCCCGCAGTGGGGGCACCATGAATCGAAATTTGGCCATAGCCATGAAAAGTATGAGCCAACAGGACAGTGGCCTGTCCTGCACTGTGCTATAATAGCTTGCTCAGGCCTGGACAGCCTCCACCACGGGGATGTGCGGTCAGGGCACCTCATGCGCTCCCAGACTCCACAGGCTTTTTGGTACTTGTCAAACCACTTTTCTATATAAGTTTTTCAAATTATAGCCAGGGCATGGTGAAAACTTACAGCCTGTTCAGTTGGTGGAATTTGCCTCCCTGGTGGGCCAATGTGTCTGTAATAGTGTTCCCAGTCACACCTATGTGACTTGGTCCCACTGCATTATCACAGGAATGCCATAGCGCTGCTTTATATTGTGTGAGTCCATGATGACAGTGTTGATATTGGTGGGCCATGGTCCAGGGCTTTGCAAAGCCTGTAGTACAGATTTTGAGTCAGTGACCACAACAATCTGTGTTGCCCTCCCTAATTTAAGGAACTAATTGTACTGATTCATGTATTGTCATCAACAAGTTTCAACTTGATCTGAGAACAGGAAGTGGGAGAAATAACATGTACATAATTTTTACTAGATAGAGTGAGCTGATAGAAGCTTTAGAAAGATTAAGGTGCTCCAAGACTCTATGCCACTGAGAACATTTGCTAATTAAACATTATATGTGGAAATAATGTACCACTGCTTCCACCGAGAGTGTTGGTTCTGGCAACTGACTCCTGCCAATCTTCTGGGGCCTTGACATTCCTGGGATCAGCAGAGAGATGAGCCATCAATGTCCTTGCATGGCTGACTGAAATTGTCTGACAAGGGATGGACGGCTTCCAAAATGTTGGCCGATCTGAAATATATTATGCGAAAATAAGAAAACTAAGAATAATACAAGTTTTTCATTCATCAATAGCAAGCAAATAAATATTATTATTATAACAAAATAAATACTCATGAAACAATTTTTTTTTAATACATTTGTAATGAACTGAATATATATAGACTAAATCTCAAAGCCTACCTGTAGAAAACTGAGTAGCTGATGCAAATGGAATATATGTGGTATTATAAAGTTCCACATGAGAAGCTTCAGCATCTTTAGGCTCCCAGTAAAGCAAGACAGCTTTGCCGCCATTTGACTCCACATTGTAGACCTGTTGGACAAGAACATTTCAAGCTTTTTATTCAGACTTCTCTAATGAAAAAGTCAGATTTACTCAGTGAAAGTAGCCTTCCTTCTTTCCCCTTTTTTTAGAGTGTTGAACATTGCCATATTGGACATTATAATAAAAAATAACATTATTGCGTTTGTCTGTTATTTTCTTTCTATTTGGTTAAGAACTTAGTTTGATTAATGATTAATGAAAAGACAGCATCAAAGAATTAAACTATGTATTAACTCAAAATTCAGTATTGATAACATCAAACAATATTTAAGATGAGTACTGTACCTTGCTAGCTACAGGTATCTTGCCGAGCCTAAGCAGAACAATTTTGTTTTGAACAGAAACATTATAAGCTTCCAAAACTTTAAAGTCTGTCTCTAGTCCATAATGTCCATAGACAAGGGAACCCTGAGGAAACGCAAGAAGTCAAAAAACATTTAAATTATTTGGTTTCATTTTTTTTTTCTATGTCACTTTCTTACAAAACATTTTTTTGTCTTTTTAAATCTTTTAAAATTTTTTTATTTAACTGACAAAAGTTTTTGTTATTATTATTATTTATTGTTATTTAAAAAAATGTTTTGCCTCATTTTACTTACAATATACATATAAATTCACATTCAAAGACCACATCACAAACCAAGAGATTAGAGACAGGGCTACTGCAGCGATTGGACGTTTAAAACCTATGGCCATATGACAGTTACAAGATCTTCAGGGAACAGTACCAGTAAAAAGAAAAAAAGGCAGACAGAGAAAGTGATGGGAGGACAACATAAAAGAATGGACGGGCCTGCCATTGACAGAGGTTCTAACTAAGACAAAAGACAGAGAGGAATGGAGAAAGACAGTCAACGAGTCTTGCTTGGTGCCCCAACAGTCCAATAAACTAAGGGATAGGTAAAGGTAAAAAACAACAACATATAAATTAATGATTTTTCTAGACTTTAGATTTTGGAAGACAAAATTTAGGGATGTTGAAGGTTACCTGGGAATCTAAGGTGAGAGGAAGACATTCAAATGCACTAGAAAATATATTTCCAGTGTATATTTAAAGTGTATAGAAGTAAGAAAGATAAATGCTCTCCAAAAGCTGTTCAAAGCTGTCTTAAGGGAAGGATTTTCAATATAACTTGTAGCATAACAGAGAGGCATGCTGGCTGACTGATAAAATGTGCTTGCTTTCCATACTCAAAGGTCTGCAGATTAAATCCCAGTGAAGATTTTTAACTTCAGGATTTATTGGTCGCCAATGAGTCCACCCAACTCTTAAATTCATTTAGGAAGTAAAGGCAGATGGTCATAGAAACAGGTTTGAGAGATATATATCTTTACATGTAGCACAGTAAGACCAACACAAGACCGATTGGATATCCTAAGGACTCCAAATTTTTGACCAGTTTAAAGATAGATAGTACTGTCCAGACATGAGAACAAAGAGAAAAGATAGATGGATGTCATTAAAATTGAATCACTGAAAACAGAGGAGCAAAACTGATGATATGTAACCCGCTTTTCAGACCCAGCATTCTAAAGGGCAGATGATATAAAGGTTATCTGTTTCTTGGCTGACACTGACAGTTACCAACCACTTTTACTTTCTCCAACAGGTACCGAATATAGCTGAGTGGAAGCCTGAAATCCTAAATTCAGCCTTCTCCTTTTCTGAACCCCTTGGTTTTTTGGGCACACCTAAGGCCACCCAATTCTCCTTATTTGGGAAAAGTAGAGGTGCTGACCACATGACCATAGAACCAGATGACATTAAAATCATCAGCCCCATAGATAACAAGGTCTGAAAGGGAAACTTGACCCCTCTGTTTGGAAATCAAGTGCTTTACCACTCAGCCACCTAAACTGATGGTGCAGAGTTGTTACTAAGTCAACATTGGTGCCCATACAGGGATACAAGATATAGGAAGGAATTAAGCAAGCAGTACCTGGACCTCTCCAGGCGGTGAGAAAGCAACAAAAGCATTCTGCCATTCTTCAGTGGTCACATTTCTCTTAGGTGAACTCTTGGAGATTTTGTCCCTCCTGTTGGTCAGGTAGGCGTCCAGCTGTCTGCTCCCATTGTGATGGAGAATCTCAAGGCGGTTGGGACGTGAAGGGTCAGCTGACGGCACCACTATGTCGTATTCTTCTACATCCACTTTGGTGAAGCTGCAACCACATATAAATGTTTAGCATACACATTTACATATCATTTTATAATTTCATGTTTTTAGAGAATACAGACGCAGTGTCAATATTCTTGTGTTACATCTATTGTGTATTTTTAGTATGATTAAAGATGTCTTGATATTACTTGAGTTCTTGCAGTACTTCTTATCATGTATGACTACTGCTAAGGTAGTAAAGAAGTAAGTAAAGTTCCCCTTTCAGACCTTGTGGTCTATAGGGAAGATGATGTAAAGGTCATCTGATTCTGTGGCCCGCGGTTAATGAGGGTGTCATGTGGCCAGCACAACGACCAACGCCTTTACTTTTCCCCAACTAATGTCAGGTACCCATTAGAGCTGGGTGGACTCAAGGGCGCCAGAGAATCCCGAAATAAAAAATCCCAGTCTTCACCAAGATTCGAACCCGGGACCTCCAGTACGGAAGCCAAGCGCTTTACCACTCAGCCACCGCGCCCTCACTGCTAGGGTACAACAGTTGCTAATAATCACAAATTGAGTAAGTCCATGTTCAGCAGACAACATATTTATTTATTTCCAATAGAATAAAATAAAAGTTTGCTGGCAATTCCAGCCATTAAGATATACACAGTGGAGCATTCCTGAGTACACAACTTATAATAATTCTCCAAATTAATGTCATTGTACACAACTACAGTGGAGACATTTTACACGCATATCCTTACTCCGCAAAGCCCTCAAAGTCGACTGAGTTTTTCACCCTGCGGTCAGTTACAGACCAATAATTTCCTTGTGAAAAAAAGGCACCAGGTATATACTGACGACAAAGTCAACTTATATTACTACATCTGTCAAGTACAATGTCTTTCCCTTGTTCAAGATATCAAACAAAATAATTAATTACTAAAAGCTTATTACCTAATTAGTTTTGTTTAAATTGATTCTTACTTTGTCAGGTAAAAGAAATAATTGTGCAAAATGTCAGCTTGATCCGAGATTGGGTGTGGGAGAAATAACACATAGAAACTTTTTACAATATTATTATTATTATAGCTTTTATATAGCGCTACTTTCATTCTTATAGCATGCTCAGAGCGCTTTGGTCCAATCTCATTTGTGGACCAGTGGGGGGGAGGGGGTATCTAGAAGTTGGTTTCCCGTGCTGCCTTTGGGCGCTCAGTAAACACAACTCTGCCCGAGTCGGGTGTCGAACCTCGAGCCCCCTTCTAGGTAGCCAAGCCAAGCCAAGCTCAAGCCGCACTTAGCCTTTCGACCACGCAGAAAGAGTGAGTTGATATAATCTTTGTAAAATATATATATATTCTATATTACCTATATTTAGTGAACTCTTGAAAGATTTCATCAGACAATCTGGCCTCTAAGTCACTGCCAGTCACTGGATCTTTTGTTCCATATTTTCTGCAGAAAAAAATCTTTCAAAATAACAACAGTAAAATAAAATGGTTTAACTTTTGCTGTGAATTACTAAAGTTCATCATATTTATTTTTCTACAGTGTACATAGGCATACATAATACGTTAATGGTTGACTGATAGTACAAAACGCTATCCGCACAGCACTTCTTTGCTTGAATTATCCAACGACTTGGCAGAGTTTAAGTCACCAATTAACATGCATAACTAGATTGACTTAGGAACACACTTAAGACGTAATCATCTTCTTTTATTGAAGCAACGTCTTTATTTTATAAGATAAGACACAGAAAGAGTTTTCTGCTCTTATTTAATCAATATAGAGACATAAACAGTCGAAGTTCTCAGCATGACAATTTCCTGTACCCCCAATCATTAGACCCAGGACAAAGAAACATCAAAAATTCATCTTCATTCTACAAACAAAACGATATTAAGGTTTATACGAGTAAAGTTGTTAAAATGCGGCTATATGCATGCCTACAAAACGTTGCGTGACCTCCGATGAAAACAGTTTTAACTCTTTCTCTCCTAACTGACGATAGCAACGTTGATTCCACCAGAATGTGGTAAATAATTACGGAGAGAAAGAGTTAACTACAACAAAAAGAAACGAGAGTACAAAGTCTCGGCTGGCGGCAAATGTCATTCAGCGAACACGAGCCCACCCAGTCATGTTGAGACTACAGCAGTTCCGTCACAAGTTGAACTGAATGGCTGTGTACAAGATAAAAAAAAAAAAAAAGGATTTCAGGCGATAAAGTATAGCGTTATAAATAAAGTCAAGGCGGTCATAAAGTGAACCAGGTTGGCTATCGGGAAGGAAATACAGGGGGGGGGGGAGATTACAAATCGTTCTTTGGTGCCACAACGATTAACTGTGTTTACGGAATAACGTCCGCAATACAAGGGGCATAGAATTGGGGGTTAAAGGGTGGGATCGTTTGGGTTTCGTGGCAAACAATGACGGTAACAGCCAATACATGACAAAACATTGGTCTAAACAAAGTGTAGTTAGCGATAGAGATCTTGTACTCTGTTACAACATCGTTTTCAGGCAGGACAGGAGAGGATAATGATCCTAGGGGGATCTGAACTCAAACAACTCACTCGATCACCCTAAGCGCTAACTCTCATCCAGCCATTTCGGCATGTACATTTATTTCGTTTAATTGTCATTATGTTTTGTGATTTGTCACTTTGTCCATTGAATCAGAAACATTTCAAAAGTTGACCGGGAAAAAAAAAAGACGTTGGTGAAAGTTCTTAGATAACTCTTACGTAATGCGTCGTATAGCAGGCAGAACGCGCCTTAATTATTTGTGTTAGCATCATTTGTTTTTGTTTTTTTGGTTTGTAAGTCTCTTCAGTTGGTCAGCATACACTGTGTCCAGTGGCGTAGCTAGAGATGGAAAGGGCTGAGGGGACATTAGACAAGAGAAGGAAGCCTACGTAATCAGACATCTGACACCACAAGAAGAATTCTTTGTTAGGCATGAACATTAGGTGTCCTAAAATTGGCCTGTTTAGTCATAGCAGAGACGCGACGCCAATGAAGCGTCTGGGCGCATTCATTGTCTCTCCAGCCGTATAACATCAATTAGTCTGTTAACGGTGAATTAACGGTGTGATTTAATTAAGCAACAAAACCAATGCATTTTGTTTTAAACTTTTCTTGCATGAAATGAATAGGCTGCTGTGATTTTCATTCATGCTATAAAAGAAACACATGGACAGATTAGTATCTTTCCTTTGTACTATGGAAAAAACCTATATATTATCTGAAACGGTAGCGGCGTCTGCAGTTTAAAATGAGCTGTCAATGGTCTTGAATATTTTTGTTTTCATTCATGCATAAAAAGCTAAGTGTAATTGTTCAGGAATGTGGCGAAATGTAAAACATAAAGTTTACGTTGGATTTGAAAATAGCAGATGGATCAGATGACAAGGTGGAAACAATATGTACAACACTAAATAAAGATAAGGATTTGATTACATCTCTCTGTATGTTTTAACCTTTGGATATTCGACACATATTGTGTGTCATTCTTTTGAGTCTTCATTCGTTACTATATATAGAGAGATAATTAGAAGACTTATTTATGCTCACAGAGCTAAAATAGTTTCATCTGTATCTAATGGAAATGTATTTTCTAGACTTGTGGGCTTATAACTTCCGGTTGAACAGGACAATAAACAGATAATTACAAGAAATCCTAACAGAGATTTAAATCTTCCAAATCATAAATGAGAACTCAGGCTCAAGATGTTGCAGATGAATGAGGACAATTTTATTTTTAATTAAATCTACATATTATTATTACTATAATTAATAAAAAAAATATAATTGTATATTTTATTGACTGGTTGTTCCAAAGCAATTAATTGTTTTAACTGGAAACGCATTCCCTCATCTCCAAGCAAGTGATATTATGGGCTATTCTAGCAAGGCTTTCCTGTAGTAACTTAATAATGGAAAACGTGGAAAACAGCTTTAATACAAAATCTCACTGAAGAAAGACTTTTTACAATATCTCTATTCAACTCATAACACACTGGAACCTGGAGCCTTCTGGGTGGGTGAGCAGAACATGGTCGCTCTGTGGGAGGTTTGGGTTAGAATGTAGTAATCTTCAACCCTGAAGGAACATCCGAAACATGTAAAACAATAAATGCACCAAAAGTTCGCAGCCTGTGGTTCGCGCCCATTCACGTGGTGGTCATTGAGCAAACGTATAAATAATAGTGCACCTACAGCTAAATATTCTGTGTGTTTTTTTTCCTACTCTGTCGTGATTTAAGGATAAGGATATAAAAGACAATTCTATAAATCAAATAAGAGCATAGAACTAAAATGTTATTTAACCCTTGATTAGGCCAAAAATAGAATATGCATCCTCTGTTTGGGACCCCTCAACTCAAGAAAACATTTAGAAACTGGAACAGACAAAAAATAGAGCAGTGAGATTCATCATAAACGAATATTCACATTTCACTAGAGTAACACCTTTAGTAAAATCACTAAATTTAGAAAACATTCAGGATAGAAGACTCAAAAGTAAAATAGCAATTTCACATAAAACACTGAACCATAATCTTTAAAAACAAAAACAAAACTTAATAAAATACTCAGAAAGACAAAGCCACATTCCTCGTTCCTCGTTCCATATGCCAGGACAAATTTATACAAATGCCCCTTCTTGTAGGTTCTTCCCTAGTGCTATTAGAACATGGAATGGGTTGCCTGAGCTAGCCAGGAAAACCAGTGACTTGGCAGAATTTAAGTTATTGGTTAACATGCATAACTAGATGCATGACGCGTAGGACGTAATCATCTTCTTTTTTTTAAGTATCGTCTGTATTTTATAAGATAAGATCGTCCTTTCTCGTATTGGAAGGACACAAAGCACAAATACCATTTTCTTTAACCGTTATATTAATAACTCGTATTTCATCTTGTAATATGAAACGCACCAGCTCATAACGGAACGTCGCTTCACGCAATGCATGATGGGAATGTTGTTGGATCTGTCGACACATCGCTGACATGCGCAGAAGAATAAGAAGTCCCCGAATCTTTGGAAAACAACGGTAGGCTTTAATTTGAAGACAAACAATTCGGTCCGCTTTCAAAAGTCGTCACCAGAGGTGACACGAAATAGCCCAGTCATTGACGGGGTGGGGGGAGAAGTTGGCTAACACCCGATGATGAAAAGTAAGCGCCAACAGAAAAGGGGGGGGTGGAATGCGTTACAGGTATGTCATTACGAGACTTAGTGGTTGACGAGATGGATACTTTCAGTTTGTCTACAGCAAACGATCTGATTCACAGTGAGTCATGGTTGACTTCACTTCAGTGTAGCACACAGCTTCATTAAACAGCATTACAGTACTGAGTAGCTACACAAACTATGGATAGATCATGTATCTAATAGAGCACAATCTATGTATAGACGTTGAGGTGAAGTTTCGGGTCTTAATGAGCCAAGGCTGATGTTTATGTGGACTGTGTGTTTTCTAGGTTATACAGAAAGGGAGTATTTATTGTTAGTTGTAGAGAGGGAGCATTCATTTAATGTTAGTCTTTTAGAATGATGCAAGAAAAGCGGCTCTGTCGTAAGCTGTGTTACGTACAACAGACGAGACCAGGATGTCAGAGTGTAAAGACGTGGTTAGATTTAGATCAAAATACCATTTTATATTTTTTCTTATATCGATGGCCAATCGAGATAATTGTCCGACGACGCCGATTCCCAACTGGACATCATTGAATGGGGTCTAATAAACCAAATTCGACTTATTAAGATTATAATGCTTCGTCTATATTTGATTATACAAGGTGAATGTTTCTTGAATGTCTCTAGTACGAGATCTCCAAGCAAACAAACTTGACAGTGTCAATGGAGTGGTGTCAAACACACTTGGACAAAAGGGACAATCTCGCCTTATCACGCTAATGGACGAGACGTGAACGTGTACACTGTGCGATCGCGAGATTCGGAAGTCGAAACTACAAGAACTACATCAAAACACTTTCATTCAGTTGTACCGTGGTCGACTTAAGGAGAGTCAACGCTCCATCGACAAGAGAGTGTAAAAATGTTTGTCAAATGTTTACCATGTTTCGGATGTTCCTTCAGAGTTGAAGATAGTTTACTTCCTAAACAATACCTCCCGCAAGACAATGGTGGATAGGAGCGGGAAGGGTTTGAACCCGTGACCAAGTCCAAACGACATGCCAGCGCGCAAACCGCACGACCAGGCAGCCATGTGACCATTAAGTCTACAGACTCTGAACATGGAACTCGTTTCCAATGCAAGAAAGACAAAATGTACTTTTAAAAATCAAAGCTTAAATAATGCGTACTAGTAGGCCTATCAATTAGTTTGGTTCAGTCATGTAATAAAATTTGTAATAGATCTACACTAACAATAAAAATAAAAAATCATTTATAAAAATAAATATAAAAAAAGACCTGAATTCAAACTTGTGGGCCTTCTTAGGCTTCACAAGCCAACACCGTAACCACTCAGCTAGCGTGAACATGGAAGATATTTCCCTGTTGTGTTCACTAAGCCTGAGACGGCAGCCTAATATAAAAAGGACTAATACAGCTTATACCACCACTTCAGTCAAGTACTATTTCTTTCCCTTGTTTTAGATACCAAACAAAGTAATTTATTACCAACAGTAAATTAACTAATTGCTGTTTGTTTTTGTTGTTTTTTTATTCTTGTGTTGTCAGTTAAAAGGAATAATTGTACACAATTAAAGCTTAATCCGAGATTGGGTGTCGGAGAAATAACGTGTACAAACGTTTGGCCAGACAGACAGACACACGAGGCACACATACAGACAGACAGAGTGAGTTGATATCAAGTTTGTAAAAAAAGAGTAAAACTTCGATAAAGAACAAGGACCAATCAGGGTCCCAAAAAAAATGTACTCTCTACAAAGAGACTGCATCTACAATCTTTCAATACAGCAACATAGTCGGACTATAAAGAATCTTACTACCGACAGACTACATCTTCTCTCTATGAATAGAAGGTCCGATTTATTTTCGGTGACTCGAGTGATTCATTAAGTCCGATAAGGGTCAAATCTGGATCTCAATCCAATGGTGGATGACAGGGGCGTAGCTAGGAATTGTCCATCCTTTGGGGGTCCGGGGGTGGGGCTTGACCTCTTTGGAGGCCCCTGTATTTTGAGTAATAATACATTTTTAATGTAAAAAACACTCATTTTCAAAATCTCCCCCCTCCTCTCACCACCCTAGATACGCCACTGGTGGATCAAAAAGTAAAACTTGTGTCGATACTGTGATAGGCCTTGACCTTGCAGTTGTTGATGGCTGCCTCACTTCGACAGATTACTCTGGAGATGTCTGAGTTTCTTGTACGGGTGTATTCGATGAACTTAACACTGGGTTTACCAAAGTTTACATTAGGTTTAGCAATGCTAACATAAGGTTTTACTTAATTTTACGTTTGGTTTACTATAGTTAGGTTTTCGAAGGTTACATAAGTTTAAGGTTGCGGCGGCTGAGTGGCAAAGTTTACATTAGTTTTACCTATATTCACACTAGATTTACCAAAGTTTACATTACGTTTACAAGAGTCTGCACAAGGTTTACCTAAGTTTACACTAGTTTTGCCTAAATTCACACTAGATATACCAAAGATTGTTTTTTTTTTTACTCAAGGTTTACCAAAATGTTTACTTTAGGTGTATTCAATCTTATCTTATCTTATCTTATTTGTTGCTTCAAAAAAGAAGATGATTACGTCCTACGCGTCATGCATTCAGTCATGCATATTTACCAGTGACTTAAATTCTGCCAAGTCACTGGTTTTCCTGGCTAGCTCAGGCAAACCATTCCATGCTCTAATGGCACTAGGGAAGAAAGAGCATTTGTACAGATTTGTCCTAGCATATGGGACGAGGAATGTGCCTTTATCTTTGTGTCTTTCTGAGTATTTTATTAAGTTTTGTTTTTGTATTTGGAGATTATGGTTCAGTGTTTTGTGTATAATTGCTACTTTACTCATAAGTCTTCTATTCTGAAGGCTATATAAATTTAGTGATTTTACTAAAGGTGTTACTCTAGTGAAATGTGAATATTCGTTTGTTATGAATCTCGATGCTCTATTTTGTGTCTGTTCCAGTTTCTTAATGTTTTCCTGAGTTGAGGGGTCCCAAACAGAGGATGCATATTCTATTATTGGCCTAACCAAGGTTAAATAGCATTTTAGTTTTATGTTCTTATTTGATTTATAGAAATTTCTTTTAATAAACCCTAATGCTTTGTTTGATTTTTTATAGTTTCATCAATATGGGAATTCCATGACAGTTTTTCATTTATTATAACACCTAGGTATTTTGCGTTTTTAGTCTGTGTTACTGGTTTACCATGAATAAGATAAGTGGAATTAATTTGTTTTAGTTTTTTTTGTTACTCTTAATAACTGACATTTTTCTGGGTGGAAAGACATGCTCCAATTTGATTCCCATTTCTGTAATTCATCTAATTCTCTTTGTAAAATTTCTGTATCTTGTGTTGTTTTTATTGTCCTATATATTATGCAATCATCTGCAAATAATCTAACTTTTGTTCCTGAACTAATGCAATTTGGTAAATCGTTTATGTAAATTAGAAATAGTAGTGGACCTAAGACTGTTCCTTGAGGTACACCTGAGTTTACTGTTATTGGTGTTGATTTAGAACCATCTATTATTACAGTTTGTTCTCTTCCTATCAGAAAATCTTCAATCCACTGATGCAATGGACCTTCAATACCAAAATGTTTTAATTTTTTAAGCAAACTATGGTGGTGAACTTTGTCAAAAGCTTTGAACTAGGTTTATCAAAGGTTACACACGTTTTGGGTTGCGGCGGTTGAGTGGCAAAGCGCTTAGATTCAGAAAGAAGCGTTCTGGGTTCGAATCCTGAAGAAAACAGGGATTTTTAATTTTTGATCTTTAAGGAGCTATTGAGCTCACTCATTAATTAATTCCAATATTTACCTGTCATTAGTTCGGGAAAAGTAAAAGCGGTTGGTCGTTGTTCTGGTCATTACATTACATGATTACATCTTCTCGTTTAAGATTTTGGACCTCGACAAGTTCGATCTCGTTAATCTCTGGCCAGTTCAGAAACTGGAAGACATTGGAAGTGTAAGTCTCTTTATAGTTTAAATTTGGTGAAACTTACTATCAATATAGTTTATTTAAAACGTCAACAATTATCACGATAAAAAGAAACATCTAAAAACTGTTGTGTGGTCCTTAAAATCCCAAATAAATACATAAATATTCCTGATCATTCTCATCACAAGACCGGTCTGAACAAGGAATCGACCCCATTCAAACGTTTTGTACCGTGACCCGTGGGCTGGGGGGCCGGGGGTGGTAACGATGAATACACAGCAATCAACCCTACAACTCTTCATCACACCCATGCCATCTCTCAATCACACGTGGCACACATAAAACTAACTAGTCCAAGTCGACGTAGTGAATGGGGCACTATGGGACACCACTTCGTGCGAGATTTGACAAGAAACTATTATTTTGATTTTATTCCCAGGACCAGGATCGCGCATATCGAATCAACCAATGGAGTGAACCGTTAAATATTACATGTACAGTGTATTGATCGTGCGTACATTTCTTCGGTTGAAAAAAATATCATATTATTGTATTAAGTCATTAGTTATTGTTATGTTAAAACTACTTGACAGGATGTGACGTAATAAAATAATAGCTCTAATGTCTACCCTTCAAATATGAATTCTCTATTCATTTCTTGTGCTTACTAGTCTACGGTAATTGATTTTTCTAGAACAGAACATGGTGTCAGAAGTGGAATGGAGCATTCTTGTTGCAACTCTAATCTGGGGAAACAAGATCTCGGTCACGCCGATGAAAGTCGTAAGTAAAGATTCAATATGGTAGCTACTTTTTCAATTCCAAGATCACACACACCCAAAGAAATATTCCTGAATGCCTTGAGTCTTAATTATATTTCAAAACAGTAAGCCAATCTAATTTCAATATATTTTTTTATCCGGCCAAATGAATGTTTAATGTGGGAGGTTTTTTTTTTTAAGTCACATGTCAATGAAGTATATTTTTTTTATTCAAAAGTCCAGTAACAAACGTTGGATTGCAACCCGTTTGTAGGTCAGTATTGAGGAGAGTCCAGTGTGTCCAATACAATAGTCAACCACCTTAACTCTTCAGACACACACACAGAATGTCAGCGAAGCCGCCATCTGACTTTGGCGAGACTAGGATTAATCCAGAATATACATTTTCGAGAGCGCTGCGTTGCAGAAGATCTCTAGCTTTCAAGGGATTAGGGCAGACAGAATAAAGAAGACAAAAAAAAAATGCCCGGAGGCAATAAGCACTCAAAATATGTCACCAAACAGTAATTATTTTTTTTTGGTCAATTTTATCGATAAATAAAATTGTTTGCTAGCAGTCCCATATGGTGAACATCCGTATGCCAATAAGCAATCTTTTTTGTCACGGCAGGCTTACTGAGAAAATATTAACAAGATGCGTTTTGAAAAAGACCAGCTTAGGCTAGACAACATCTTGCAGCAAATGACTTCCCAAAGAAACAGCTGGAGAACTCTTCGCGTCGCCTTTACTAGAGACCGCATCCCAAGCCACCAAAAGGAAATACTGTCATAGAAGTTAAATCGATTATGGGTAAAAAGATGTGACCAAAAAAAAAGCAATCTTTTGGAGGGGCAACATTGTAACCTGAAATGCTGCACTCTTCCTTAATCATCGGATTCAAGAAAACGCCTTTTTTTAAATTTAAAGGAATTGAGGATTAATAAACATGAAATTTCCGCAATAATCATAGACATTGCAAAGCCCCAGTCCCATAACGTGAAGAAATTTAACCTAATAGAAGCTTTTTCCCTTACGGGTGCCGCTAAAAATATAATGACATATAACAAAGTATGAAAACTCGAGCTTAGAGAGTAAGCGGCTGTGGAAGGTAAGCACTAAAAACTATTCCCAATAGAGATGTCAGTCCAAGAGGTTAAAGGTTAATGACCTCGAAGACATCTTCTTCAACCTGAACATTACTAGATTTAGATTTATGGCACTATTTAATTTTCCTTTTCAGACCTTGTGGTCTATAGGGCAGATGATGTAAAGGTCATCTGTTTCTGTGGCCCACGGTTAGCGAGGGTGTCAAGTGGCCAGCACAACGACCAACCTCCTTTAATTTTCCCCAACTAATGTCAGGTACCCATTAGAGCTGGGTGAACTCAGAGGCGCCCAAAGATTCCGGAATAAAAGTCCCAGTCTTCACCGGGATTCAAAACCAGGACCTCGGTTCGGAAGTCAATCGCGTTATCGTTCAGCCACCCACAGCCAACGGGAAGTGTGTATAATATAAATAAATACATAAAGTCTAGATCTAGTAATTAGTCTACTTTAATA
>JADKLZ010019686.1:1249398-1266944 GCA_021533235.1 Biomphalaria straminea | reverse complement strand
ATACTTTAAAAAAAAAACTTTTATTAAGTGTATCAATTAGTTTGGATCAGTTATGTAATTAAATTTGTAATAGGCCTCAGACGACAATCTATAAAGGGAATAATTCAGCGTATACCACCAGTTCAGTCAAGTACTATTTTCCCCCTTGTTTGAGATAACAAAAAGTAATTTAATTAACTAATCGGTTATGGTTTTTTTTTTATGAATACATGTGTTGTCAGGTACAAGAAATAATAGTGTAAAATTTAAGCTTGATCCGAGACTGGGTGTCGGAAAAATAAATGTGCACAAACTTTTGACAAGACAGACAGAGAGAGTTGATTGATATAAGCTTTAAAAAAAGAAAGATTTTTTTTAAAAATTGAAATTTAAGGTTAATTTGTATAATCGGTAGACAAAGCTTAGAGTTTCAACAATAACATAACAAAGTAGGTACGCAAAGATCATTAAATTATTTATTACATACATAAGGCCTATAAAATATAGAAACAATTTATTATCATTTATTATGTGTGTGTAATGTGGGAATTTTCACGGACAGGTGCAACATATCAATACGTAGCTTTTTGGTGTATATGATGTCTATAATACGGCAGTATTGATGGCAGTATTGATGGGCTACTTATATCAACAAGAATTTTCTTTCACATTCTATCACTGTTAAATCAAAATGTCAGTGCTCTTACACTGGCAGCACAAAGTATATGTCATTGCTATTATCTTGTTATAGCGTCTTTGACATTGTTACAAACGCTTATATCAACTCACCCTGTCTGTCTGTCCGTCCGTCTGTCTGTCTGTCTAGTAAAAAATGTATACACGTTATTTCTTCCACATACAGGATGAAACAGGGTGGAGGACACGCACCAACCATGAGATTTATCAACTATATGAGGACCCACCAATAGTGACTGAAATAAAGAAGAACAGACTACGTTGGGCAGGACACCTTGAAAGAATGCCAGACAACAGGGGAGCGAAGATCGTATACCGACAGAAACCAAAAGGCAGGCGACCCAAGGGCAGACCCCGAATGCGTTGGATTGATGATGTGGAGGCGGATCTGCAACAGCTTGGGGTTAGGGCATGGAGACGAAAGGCCCAGGAGAGATCCGAATGGAAGAATGTGTGTAAGCAGGCCAGGGCCCTCCAAGGGCTGTAGCGCCACTGGGATGGATGATGATGATTTCTTCCACATCCATTCTCGGATCAAGTTGAAACTTTGCGAAAATATTCATCGGCATAGAAAAGACATGAATCAATTTAAAAAAAAATTAACCTATTAGTCAATTAATTACTGGAAATTAATTCATCAGTATTCACAGCTATGGATAAATATGTAGGGTTTCGTCCCCTTATATAAGTGTTCTCATTATTTCTCCCACACCCATTACTCATTGTACCTAACAAAACATAACTCAGTAATTTAAAAATCAACCAATCAGTAAATTAATTTTTTTCATGTCAAATGTGGGAAATAACTTTTACATTATTGAGAGAGCCAGTTGTAAGTTGTCTCGCACGGGCACTTGTCCCCTGGGGGGAAATTTGTGACCGAACGTTGGATGAGATTCGCGAGAGACACTCTTAGACGAGACAGGACACGTCTAACAAAGTAAGACAAGACATGGAAGCCGAATAGAGGAAAGGGAAATCAAGTCCGTCCATGTTTAACATTGCACAGTGCCTAAAATCCGTCGGCACAGCTGGGGAGAGGCTGTAGAAGTTACCTTATACCTGCATTTATACTCATACTCATAGCTTTTATATAGCGCTACTTTCATGCTTATAGCATGCTCAGAGCGCTTTGGTCCAATCTCATTTGTGGACCAGTGGGGGGAGGGGGTATCTAGGAGTTGGTTTCCCGTGCTGCCTTTGGGCGCTCAGTAAACACAACTCTGCCCAAGTCGGGTGTCGAACCTCGAGCCCCCTTCTAGGTAGCCAAGCCAAGCTCAAGCCGCACTTAGCTTCTCGACCACGCTTCCCAACGTTTATGGATAGAGCTTGCAGTAGTATCTCTAAGCAAGTAAGTTCGAAGCCTGTGATTTTTTTTTTCTTTCGTTTAGTCCTGATTCTAATCCTCTCTGTTACCCGAAAGCCAAGAAAAGGTATGGCAGTCGGTCATAGAGATGGCCAGACGACAATCTTTCTTTTTTTCTTTTTCAAAGTTTATTTGGACTCACTCCGTCTGTATGCTGCAAATTTTCTGCACGTTTTTTTCCAAATTCCATTTATCAACACAAGTTGAAACTTTGCAAAACTATTTGTTGACCCTAACAAAACATGAATCTTTCATTTAAAAAAAAATGAGTCTATTAAATAATAAATTAGTGGTAATTAATTAATTTTGTTTAATATTGAAAAGGGGAAATAAATCTTGCAGAATTGAGATTTATGACTGTTGATGTGCAGTTCTTTCCTAATAAAGCTTGTATATTTGTTGTTATTTTTTAACATGTTTAGAATGTTCCTTCACATTTGAAGATGCAAGTACATGCATTGACACCGTAGCCCAAACTTCCAGAGACCATCGTGATTTTCGAAAGGCAGTCCAGAGCGCATGCCCCACGACCAGGCAGACATCCTTAAAAGTAATAACGGGAAAAGAAAAAAAAGGGAGAGCAGGTAACTCTAACGAACCATGTCACGTGTGCTGTGACACAATTTAATAGTCAGGTACAGTCACGAGCGTGTAGAATTACAATTAGACTGTCAGCACACGTAGATAGCACAGGCTTCTCATCCCCCCTCCCTTTCAACCCACCCCACACCCACACACATGTAACAAAGAAGTAGTCTGCCCTAGGGCAAGGTCATTTCATTAAGAATAGCAAGGGAGAGAGAAAGAGAGAGAGCGTATATGTGTGTGAAGTACAAAGAAAAAAGATGCAAATGAATCTGGCTGACTGGTCAACTTTAAAAAAAAAAAAGGAACAGGTGTTTTATAGCCTGCCTCTCCCCGGGCTTCTCAAAGTAATATTTGCTTTCGTTTGTAAATTACGCCCTGCTCAGCTAAACGGGAGACCCGCGACAAACACCGACGGCTGACATTCTTGCATTTTAATCAAACAGTGATCCTCGAACTGTGGCATTGCAAGCCACAGGTACTCGGCACGTTTGGTACACGCAGAAATGTTGACTCAACTACAAATGTGTGGGCCCTTCACACGCTTTCATTGGAAAAAAAGAGCCCATAAGGATTTGGTGATGTGTGTGTGTGTGTGTGAGTCTGTGAGTTATTCAAAGATCATTCTAGATTCTACATTACTCAAGCTTAAACGTGCTTCCTTTTCTAAATTGAAAGAAACTGGCCACTAAACACCCCAATAGAAAGAAAACTATATGGAGAGCTCCCTGATTTGGAAACCACTGCGCAGTTCATCTCATATATTGGTGTAGTGATCTGAACCCTCCAACATAACAATGAGAACGAAGAAGAAGAAAAAGAAGAAAGAAATATCCCAATAAGGCTTTTTGGAAGTACGGAAGTGGCAATCAATTTTAATGACACATTTAACAATAATTTTTAGACATAACTCGTTTTACCTCTCGATGGTATCCTTCCCGGCCTCAGCATGGCATCCTACTGGAGATGTCTTTTATGGGAGACTGATTAAACTCAAGGGGGAAAAGAACATTTCCTCCAGGGGGCTCCCACTGTACGTTCTATTGAACAAGCATTGCACGTGGAAAGGATGTAAGAAAGACTCCGCTAAACCGTCCTATTTGCTACGCCGTTACTCACAGGGACTGATCTTTCACGATCAGTGGCGGTACATCATAGAAACACTGTGGAATCTCCAAGGGATTGTGGGAACACCGTTGGGACTCAATGAGCCCCGGGTGTGATTCAATGATGTGATTCCGGACCAAGAAATTTCAGTGCTGTCTTCTGGGTAAAATCCTTACCTTTTGGTCAAGGCTCATAAAAGAACGCAAGCTCTACCCTCAAAAGACACTCTACAATGGTTTTCCCCACTAGTTTTAACTGCTTCATTTCGGCGTGATGTGCAATGGGGCGGATGACGCCATTGCGTGAGATGTCACGTCGACCATATCCAGTGTCGTTTCAACAGGCCACGGCAGTAATCCAAGAGTAAGCAAAACAGACGTTGTTAAAATCCTGTCTTGGGTCCGACAGAGCACGTAATGCGTTGCACATGCGCAGCTCAGAACGAGACTCGCTAAGACGGAAGTTGAATTGGTCGGAACATCCTCATTACAGCGCACCGTAGTTTGCCGAGTGGGAGCATATTTCTCCTGGTTTCGACCAACTTCCTATTCTAGGAGCCGCCACCATGGAGAGTTAATAGAACAGTGGCTCACATTCTGCACAACCGCGGAGGAGATAAAACGGGATATGTCTGCTGCCCAGTCGCATATTTTATAGGAAAGATTTAAGGCACTTCGTCGAACTCCTGAATGCCTGCTAAGATCCTTCGTGTGCGGATCTCAATAGGTGAGGAATTCATCTCACAGGCCAAGGAATTATAACTTCAAATGTTTACTCGAATTCCTATTTTGTCATTTACAAAATCTCTATTATCACATCTGTCCATTGGCTTCCGTCGTAGGGAAGTTGTCACAGTTCGCTGAACCATATCCCTCCACTTTTCGCAGGATATAGTAAAGTTTCCCTTTCAGACCTTGTGATCTACAGGGCGGATGATGTAAAGGTCATCTGTTTCTGCGGCCTATGGTTAACGAGGATGTCACGTGGCCAGCACAAAGACCAAGCGCCTTTAATTTTCCACAACTTTTGTCAGGTACCCATTAGAACTGGGTAGACTCACAGGCGCCCTAAGATCCCTAAATTCAAAATCCCAGTCTTTGCTAGGATTCGAACCCGGGACCCTCGGTTCAGAGGCCAAACGCTTTACCACTGCTTATCTAGAATATATAATACTGCCAATAATAAAGTAAACACATTTAGTGCAGGCATAAAATGCATGTCTGTACGACGTGTCAACGAACTATTGGTCTAAACTGCCCACATGCTGTGACGTCAGTGTTGAGGCCTTCTATTTCAAATGGTCTTGCCTATAGCATTGTTTGGGGCGGAAGTGACGACAGACAGACTAGATATGGCAACAGACTGCGAAAGCGGGACTATTGGGGATTATCATACCAAAGTTTATCAAGATAATCTCTTTATCTACTTTCTGATTTCTAGCATCTGGTTTACGTTCATTGAGCAGTAGCATATAGCGAGAAAGAAAAAGAAGATGAAGCAATATGGGAAAATGTAGTGGTGATATAATGAACCCAAAGAAAAACGCAAGTTAAATAAAAGAGTAAGACCGGGAGATTTTGAAACAGCAGACGATATAAACAATGTCAAGGACACTATAATATAAGATAACTTTTGACAAGGATGTAAACGAAATAATTATGTGCTACAAGCCAGTGGCGTAGCTAGGGTGAGTGGAGGAAGGGGAGGGGAGAGATTTTAAAATTCCCCTGGGCCCCCACTTGATGGGTGCCTTCAAATAAGTTTTTTTTACATTAAATATTAAATATTACGCAAAATGCAGGGGCACCCAAAGAGGCCAAGCCCCCACCCCCCGAGGACCCCATATGATGACAAATTACTAGCTACGCCCCTGCAACAAGAGGATGAGTTTAGACATTAGGTTCTGCTGGGGTTCTGCAGAAAAAAATAATTAAAACTCATTGCTTGTTTTATATTGTTCTTATTTTTTATGCATCGGGCACACCAAAGACTCCATTATTGAACTCTCGTCAAAGTCTGTTGACACGAGGCAATAGTGATATGACAATGGATAGCACAGCCGTGACAACGTAAATAGTCGGAGAGCACTTGACTTAAGACTAAGTAGGCAAAGGGGACAGAGTAACAGGAGTCCAGGTACGGCGGTCAATCAAAAGAGAAGGTAGGAAAAGTGGACAGGGCCATACGGAAGTCCAAGTGCGGCCAATCAATCAAAGGCCTTTCACCTGGGGCACTAATATACCAACACTGGTGAGCCCCCCGCGACTGGTAGACAGCTGTTTGCTGATCTTGGTAGTAAGTTTACTCAAACAAAAACTCCACGCATTTAACTCTTTCGCTTTAAACAAGATCTAAGAAGTAGCTATTTAACTCTTTCACTTTAAAAAAGATTTACGAAGTAGCAATTTAACTCTTTCACTTTAAACAAGATCTAAGAAGTAGCCATTTAACTCTTTCCCTTTATAAGATAAGATAAAACTATGATATAAGAACTAAAGTTAGAGTTACAAGAAGGTCAGAAGTACACGAGAACTTTTAAAGTTGGGAGGGAGAGGAAGAGAACAGGAAGAGGTGTTAGGTTTAAATATTTACCTGTTTTTAGTAAGTTAACCACGAGACACCAGTGGCGGCACTGAGATCTTCGTCAGGGGGGGGGGGGGGGAAAAACAATTTTTCAAAAACACAATTTTTTTTTTGTTCGCGATATGCTTTAAGGTTTCTTTGTAATTTAACATTTTAGGACGCAATTTATTAACTTTTTTTTTTTTTTGGTTTGGTTGTCAATATTACTTCGCTTATAACGAATAAACCAAAGCGGCTCAATGAAGTTCATTATAAAGAGGTTCTAATAAATTAGCTTTATTTTGTTATTTCAACGCTCTCCTAGCCTAGATGCCCGTCGAAAAAAAGTATTTAGCCAGCAGCTAAATTCTAAAAATCTTTCATTTGTGCAAATAACCTTGAAGCGTGCCGTCCTACGCAACACTAACACTAGAGCTCGGCGACTTTGGCACATTTTTACCGAAACAAAAAAAATGGCTTTGGTTTACTTCCGTTCACTTGATTAAATGGTTGGTAAGAATGAAGTCAACGTTTCGAAGCCCGTTTGATGGTAACTGTGTGGCCCCAGTGCTGCACTTGCAAAGTAAAACGTTTCCTTGTTAATCGTGTGATTAAATATGCATAATGTATGCACAAAGGTATAAACTATATTTAAAACGTTTGATTTGGAATGAAGATAAGATTTTATTCAACTTTTTTACATTTCAAGTTCAGTGCATATATGTTCAATATTGTTTATTTAGACATTGTAAAAAAAAAAAGATGAAAGGAATGTAAACTTCAGTGATATCGTCAATTCATTTACACATGTATCAATAGAATAATGCTGCTGTGTTTAGCCATGCTTTAAATATGCTTTATACCTTTGTGTATACATTATGCATATTTAATCAAACGATTAACAAGCAAAACAAAAATCATTTACACCTATTCCTCTCTCTGCCTTTTTACTTTTTCTTGGTACTGTTCCCCGAAGGAAGGTTTTTGCGAGCCCCGAAGACCTTGTAATATGGCAAGAGTTTTGGTTTGTGTTTTTTTTTTTCACAATAGTTAGATCATCGACATAGTATTATTAAAAACGTATGTAAGGAAAGAACTGCAAATTTACATCCATATATCTCAATACTACATATTTTCTCTAAAAAAAATGAATGAATTACCAGTAATTAATTGTTTGAATTTTTTTATTATTTGTGTTTTGTTAGGGACAATAAATAAAGGAGCTAAATCACAACTTGATGTGTGAATAGGAGGTGGGAGAAATAACGTGTACAAGATTTGCACCAGATATAGTGATATACCACAGATATACGGAGTGAGTTAATATATAGGCTTTGTGAACAGACAAAAGGATAAGCTTTTGGAAATATTCGCGTAGCGGTTGTATCAGTTTTAAGAAATACAAAGAAATAATCAAATTAGAATAGTATAATAAGTGTCACTATGATAAAAAGTCTTGAGTAAACAAAAAAAGTTTTCATTTCGTTTGAAATATGGTTAATACGTATGTGCATAAAAATGTATTCCACAATACAGGCTAAGGCGCTTTCCTTTTACTTCATGTGTTTTCAAAGAGCATATTATTATTGTATGTCACTTTACCCCCTCCCCCCCCCCCCAACTATCCCAGTAACTACGTGCAAAGCCCCCCCCTCCTTCCCCCCCCCCCAAAGAAACATTCCCTGCCTTTTGACAGACATCAAACATGACATATCTACACATGTCTGTCAGGTTGCCATGCGTTTGTCACTACCTGTAGATATTAACGTGTTCAATAGATACTATAAACCGTCAACTGAGACCCCGACTTGAAAAAACACCGAGATAATACTATGACACTGATATCCCATTAACAGATGTATCTATACTGTTGTTTGTGTAATGCAGATCTGTTAAATCATGTCTGCCTCCCACGTCGGGCTATCATTACTTAAAAAAAAAAACTAATCCACCAATCAAATAGCTGTAAACTGACAGACATCAAAACAAAGATTATCTCCTGGTCTAGATTACGTGTTGGTTGGTCATAGGCATTCCTATCAAAACCCAAAGGTAGCTCTATCATGACATGGATATTAGCATATACAAAAAGAAAAGTTGCCCCTTTCATGCCATGTTTATAGGACATATGATGTAAAGGCCATCTTTTTCTGTGGCCTGCGGTCAACAAGGGTGTTATGTGGCCAGCACAACGACCAATCGCCTTTACTTTTCCTGAACCAAATGTCAAATAGCAATTAGAGCTGGGTGGACTAAGAAGCGCCCAAAGATCCAGGATTCGAACCCCGGTTCGGAAGTCTAACGCTTTACCGCTCAGCCACCGCGCCTCCCATATTTAGCATACAGATGAATATTTATGGGTTAAAATCAATCTTACAATGAGGCTAAAAAGCGTAAATTATATAAGAGATTTTCATACCTGGTAGAAAAAACAAAACAAATATAAATAGGCAGCTTTTCGGTGTATCCCATGTTCAATAAATATAAGTTATACTTTTTTATAAACCTCTTTGATAACACTTTCTGGCAATCCAGAACCAAATTTCTAAGTTCTTCCGTTTTTTTTTTTTTTTTGCGGAATATCAGTATAGAGGAGGCATAACACCTTCACTCTATGACTTACAAATCTTTAGAACAAATGGGCAACTAGTAGTTGATTGAAGTTGAAGAAATATGGGAGACTATTGATAGGAAGATAATTAACTTCCACGTATTTGAATATTTTGAAATTACAGCACATTTTTAACATTTTTTTTTGTTAGCAACAGTGAAGTTAATTTAGGCGACTTTCAATTTATAGTGAAAATGTCCACACTACACAAGTTGTTGCTTACTTTTATCTAACATGTACAATGTTTCCGAAATACGTATTTCCTGCCTCGATCTTATTTTGGCTTACTCTATTTAAAAAATCTGGGTCACCGAAAAATCATGACACAGAGAATGGGATGGATAAAACTTGAACACCCCCCCCCCCGACATCTTCATCCATGGTCCGCCACAGGAAGGGAGAAGGAAAGGGTTAGAATGGCGAAGATGGGAGGGTCAGTTCAAAAGAATAGTTTGTCAGGTCCAACTCCCTAATGACTTCAGGGGGTACAATGACAGGTGGCAGGAAGTGACCGGAAATGATCGACATCAAACGGTCCAAGCCCACACATTGGATTAAGGTGCACAGGATGAGAATGCGCTAATATGAGCTTTACAGGACAAAGAAAACACAAAAACTGCCTTGCTATCATGATGATCTTTAAATCTAGCCCTAACACTAAAAGTACACTTAGGCCTAGAGCAATGTCACTATTTTGGCTTCTATTGGATTCAGGAAAAAAAAGCTTAAATGATAAAACGTCCGTATTTTTTTATTGTGATAAAGAAAAGGGTCAATAGTGTTATAACAATGTACCCCATAAAAAAAACAGACATTATATAATATATATTGTCTATTAAACGAGTTACTATAAAGTGTACTCTCTACACATTGATCACTTCAGAATTGGGTATCATAAATTTGTGATGACCTTCAAGATTCCCTCTACAGGAAGTAGTGAAAGTATAAAGGACAATGATAAGTTTAATGGTAGAATAAAGGAAGTAACTATGTCTAGTATATGCAAAAACTGTCAATGTTTGATCACTACGATGACCAACGCATTCAGCACACAT
This sequence comes from Biomphalaria straminea, assembly GCA_021533235.1. Lineage (NCBI taxonomy): Eukaryota > Metazoa > Mollusca > Gastropoda > Planorbidae > Biomphalaria > Biomphalaria straminea. The sequence goes on along the minus strand of JADKLZ010019686.1, from coordinate 1,256,983 downwards.
CAAAATACTGGAAGAGACCTAATAATAGTCTTATAACTTAAATTACCATAAGTGAAGAAATAAGTTAAAAAAAAAGAACACAATGATGACTGGGTTCCATGATGATCTTCTGATGATTGTTTAAAAAAAAAAGGCTAAGACTGTATAGACATATCATGAGAGCCTTGCGAGGACATTCTACTGGGAATACTACTATCGAAAGGAAGATGCTGACAAAAGAAGTGATGTCAACATCAATGAAAATTATAATCTTATCAAAAGAGAAGAGTGGAAAGAGACAGTTGACAGATCATGTGTGGTGCCCCAACATCTAACAAACGTAAGTTGATAATAAGGTGGTAAAATAAAATGGTTCTAGCATTTCTTCTGACTAGAAAAAACGTTATTTGAGTCTCAGACCCAACCTGAAATTTGGGATAACATGGATTTTCAATGAGATTTGAACCCCTGTCAACTATCAAACGTGATCAAAATATAGATCTATCATTTTAGGTGGGCAATTTGTGCCATCAACATTAAAAAAAAAACATAAGGCCTATGCCTTTTGTGATTAGAATCTCCTATAAGTCAAAGGCACATTCCTCTTTCCATATGATAGGACAAATCTGTATAAATGCCCCTTCTTCCCTAATAATATTAAAACATGGAATGGGTTGCCTGAGCCAGCCAAGAAAACCAGTGACTTGGCAGAATTCTGAGAAATTAAGATGCATGATGCCTATGAGTAATCATCTTCTTTTTTGAAGTAAAGTCTGTATTATATAAGTCTAGTCGCTAATTGGGGTTAAGCTATGTAGGAAAACATCTGGAGCAAAAAAAGTCATGTTTGATTCGGTTTGATAGCTAAGTCAAGCTTTTATTTTAGTCAAAAATTAGATCTTGACTGGAAAAGTTAATGTTAGTTAGTAAATATACATTATAATAGAACTTACTCGACAAACTTGGAAAAGTTCTCTCCGTGAATAGAATAGATCAACGTGTCGTGGTATGTCACAAATTTGGTCACATCGTAATCCTGACTATCTTTCTGATGCTCCTTGCAGAGCTCTGTCACGCTTGGATCTTCATTCTCAAGCTCCTTCACGTAAAATCCAACCAAGAGCCCGATCAAGAACATGGTCACCACGGCTAAGAACAACAAGGCACAAGGCGCGAAGCCAAACCAACAAAGCTTCTTATCCTTGCTTTGGCTATTTGAAGCACTATTGGCGTTGAAATTTTCGGCACCATTAATATTTTGATCGTCTGATCGGACGGGTGAATATGCAGTTAAGTGCGCCATTGCTGTCGAGATCTTGACTCCAAAGATTTTGAGTTTATAGATCTAGCTTTAGACTTGATTTTTAAGTGTGCTGCCTTCGAAAGTAAACAACCAATGGACTCAATATTCTATATCTAGATCTATACCAGCCTACTTACTAGACCCTCTAGTATCTAGATTATAGATCTATTCTATACATAGCTGTATACAACTAAACTAATACAAGTAACAATGGAAAACATACTGAACTGATACATGATTGATTGAATTTTATTCTATGTCATACTTTAACTCTAGATTTACGGTCTAGACAAATCTATCCAGAGTTATTTAAAATCATTTCATAAAATCGAAACAATTTGAAAACCTAATCACAGTCCTTAACTAAACACAACATATCTAGATACAGAGTACACACTATTTTGAAATCCTGTGGAATAGCACATCCGATAGGCCTAAACACACACACATGCGACCTACACACGCACTGAGGCTAGACGTTTGATACAATGTGCATTGAGGACCAAGGGGGAGAGAACCCCGAGACGTCTGCTTTGACTGTCGGTGTTACCGTCCGTGTTCGTTGACATTCATGTCGTACAGGTACGACCGCCATCTGTTTTGTTAGAGGGGGGGGGGAGAAGAAGGGCTATGCGTCAATTCGCCGTGAAGCGTTGGTGGTCGGATGTTGTTTCAAAATATTTATCTTTTTAGGAGCTGTAAATTTGTAAATAAACAACGAGGATGTGTCGAGTAAAGATTTTAATTTTAAAGAAAAATGGCGGGAAAGGGTGAGACGCTTCCTTTTTAAAGATCTTTTCACTTCCGAAATACACATATAGGACCAGGGGCGGACTGGCTGTATGGGCAAATGCCCGGTGGGCCGGTACCAAAATGGGCCCGAAGGTCCAACGAAAGTAACGCATAAATGCTACTATGGCACGTATTAAATTGTGAAAGACTTTATAATATTCACTTATAAAACTAATAAAAGGGACAATTTGAACGTCGTGTTTTATAGAAATCTTCTACAGACGCTGCAGTGCACTGGGCTACTAACTGAATCTAAAACATTTTCCGAAAAAATGTAGACATAGCTACTAATCGGCTCCATCTCCTAGGGGCCTAGACACTTAGTGATTAAAAAGTAACATAAGCAGTGTGGCGAACAGTGGTGTATCTAGTGTGGGGTAGCCGGAGGGGTGTGGCGAATTAGAACCCATCCCCGGGCATCGAGGTGGCCCCCAAATGAGTGTTGTTGTTTTTTTTTACATTAAATATTAAATATTACTCAAAATGCTGGGGCCCCTATAGGGGTCAAGCCTTCCCACCGGACCCCCAAATGATGCGTAGCATCCATGGAGCGAAGGGGCTCAATTAACCCGGGCCCACGACCATTATGGACCCACGGCTTGTGGCGTTCCAACAATGTCGCAAAGGGGTTGATTGCACTTGGGCCCATAACTCTTGACCAGTTGAAGCCCACGTGAGAACTTAGTGATGACACTAGAGGGAAAATATAATTGCAATTTTGTAAAGTGTGATATAAAATAGAATCTGAAAAGCTCCCTTAACTCTTTCTCTCCATAATTGTTTACCACATTCTGGTGGAATCAACGTTGGTATCGTCTGTTCGGAGAGAAAGAGTTAAAATATCCGAGAGTTGCACGAAACTGAGACTAACTTAACTCTTTCTCTCCTAACGGACGATACCAACGTTGATTCCATCAGAATATGGTAAATAATTACGGAGAGAAAGAGTTAAAAAATATTAACCAGTGTTTTTTAGCTAGAGTTAATATACCAGTGGCTTGGGTTACTTTAATGTAATCAGGTTTAATCATGTGTAATGGCGAGATCTAATTGTACGTTTGTGGGGAGTACTGCCATATGCGACCCGGCGGAGTGTTTTGTGCGGCCCGCCGACACTTAACCATAATTACGTACATATAACAAAAGATAAGGTTGAAAACTACAGTTAGTTCCGATTGTTCATTAAAATAGTGGAATGTATCTTCTAACTTAGCATGGGCAAGACAAATGAAAAAATATAAAATCTAAAGGAAGAAATTGTTAGGTAGGCCTAACTTGAAGGACATCGACAATGACCTCATTTAAATATTTTTTCTAATGAAGAGCGAGAGACAGATTACATGTTTTTTTTTTATACTTTCTTTTTAAAATTGGTTGTTTGCATATGAAATGTAGGCCTAATTTCATGTGTAATTTGTCATTTTCCTTTGCTAAAAGATGAAACTATTTCTAGTGAAATGATTACAAGCACAATACTTATTAAGATTCCTTAATTGTGCAATTTATAAAAGTTTTCAATACCATCAGCTCATCATTTAGCGCAGAAGCTGATTCAGCTCCAGCGGACACAACTCCAGGCAAAGAGAAGTTTAAGTCAGTACCTCTACGGGCAGGGCCGGTCCTAGGCCACTGCAGCCTATACGGTTGCAGTGGGCCCCGCGCTTACATAGGCCCCGCGCGAATTCTAGGTGTAATTATTAAATTGCAAAATATATAAGAAAAATTCCTGGAAATCTCATAAATTAATTAAAATCTCCTGAAAACTCATAAAAATTTTATGAAAAATGAAAAAATTGTCATTTGTGGTTGTATTTCATTGCCAAAACGCCAATCCTGCGCGCGATAAAAGAAAAAAAAAAGGCATTGTGTAATAATTGGGCGATTTATTACTTTAATCGGAATACCAATGCTTTATTTACTTTTATAGTCACTGGCATATACATATGCCATAGGTTGCAAGGTTCGTATAGTAAAATTTATTTGATCGCAATTAGTAAAGAGAAATAAAATTTAAAGTCGATTTTTTTTACTACAACAAGCTGTATTTTCACTTATTATTCTTATTCCTACACTGACTAGGCCCCGCGCAATCAGTTTCGCATAGGGCCCCGCAATCGCTAGGACCGGCCCTGTCTACGGGAACCTAATGTGTGCCAGAAGCTGTATTTCCAAAACTAAAAAAAAACTTAGCTGCCGTTCACACTATTTGGTTACACATACATCTCTTCTTCTTCTTCTTCTTCTTTGTTCTTATTTTACATGTCGGAGGGTTCAGATCAGTAATCCTATATCTGAGATGAACACCGCAGAGATTTCCAGATGAGGCATCTCTCCAAATAGTCTTCAGAGGGTTTAGGGGCCAGAGTCTTGTTCGGGTCTCTTGCGCCATTGAAGGACATGGTCAGCATTCTCTAGTGGTGCTCCACAAGGGCAGGTTTCGCTCATTCCAATATTTAACTTTCGGAACATATATTGTCTCATTCAGTGAGCAAGCATTTTTGTGTGTGTGTGTGGAAACTAAACAAGTATAATCACTGGTCAATTCTGACTGTAGTTTGACAGCATTCATAAGGGTAACAACTAGTTACGAGTAAGTAAGATTCACATTATGCACGAGTGTAAAAAGTAAAATAAGTTACATTAAGTACAACTGTATATTTGTGGGGATATTATGATATAAACAGTTATCATCTTTTACAAAATTCGTAAATTGGTTTCAGAAATCGACAACTCTTGTTATAATTTCTTTACGTGGAGTGTGGGTAAAAAAAGAAACGTGTATATAATACAGTGTCAATATGAATTAAAAGAGATTCATTATACATACTTAGCTAGCGTATATATATATATATTCTTATATCTTTGTCAATCTATACATTTATATATATATATATATATATATATATATATATATATATGTGTGTGTGTGTTTGTGTGTGTGTGTGTGCGTGCGGCCCGCCATTTCCAAATGTTTTCTAATGCGGCCCTTGATACAATAAGGTTCCCACCCCTGGTCAATAGGGATAGTCCTGATGATCACGAATTAATATGTCGAAGCATCTGATAATTATTCAATTTTTTCAAAACTTGATCTGTTTCTTTTATTTTCTGTACTTAAAATATCTAAATTACAATTTCCTTTTATCTCCAAATGGCAAAGTTATCTATATTGAGACGAGATTTTTGATTAATTAATTTAAAACCTTAAAAAAAACTAAAATATGAATAACTATATCTGATTCGACAAAATAGACACTGTATAATAACACTCCTGAACTAATGCTATTTGGTAAACCATTTATGTAAATTAAAAATAGTAGTGGACCTAAGACTGTTCCTGTACTTTCTCTGATGCATTGGTACAATGACTCTTAGCATGAGTACGTTTATGAAATGGGAAAGTAAAGAAACTACAAGTGGACTTCAAATGTAGAATCTAACAGTGAACGTATCTTGACTTGTGTGTGTGTGTGAAACATGAAAATAATCCAAAATATTTGATTTTTAAAGAAATTGTGGCTGTTTTAAAAATATCACATAAACGGCATTCTAAAACAAATACGACGCCAATCTTACTTTTAGCCGCGAATAAAAGATTGTTAAGCTACACACAGAAGTTGGAAGATGGAAGGGAATATTTTCCAAAAAAGAGACAAGAAAATGAGTGGTAAAATAGCTACAATGATAATTGATGATCACATTGTAAGTTGAGACCAAAAGCCGTTTTCTGACGTGTAAAAACAAAGATTAAATTCAAATATCCTATTAAGAGAGATGCGGGATTAAAATAAAACTGTTTCATGTCAATTTCATTCCTTTTTTTGTGTACCTTTTCTGTCATGTGGCCCTCGACGCGAAAGTCGGAAACAAAAATGGCCCGCCGGTCGAATTAGGTTGGGCATCACTGGTATAAACTATAAAATGTAATCCAAATGTGAATAATTGTTATGTACAGCCATGGAAAACCCATGCATCGCAAAAAATATATTATTGAAAATGAGATCTTATATAATACAAACATTAATTCAAAAAAGAAGATGATTACGTCCTACGCGTCATGCATTCAGTCATGCATATTAACCAATGACTTAAATTCTGCCAAGTCACTGGTTTTCCTGGCTAGCTCAGGCAACCCATTCCATGCTCTAATGGCACTAGGGAGGAAAGAGCATTTGTACTGATATGTCCTAGCATATGGGACGAGGAATGTGCCTTTATCGGGGTTATGACTGCTACACTAAATCCAGATTTGAGTTACTGACAATAAAGAGAAATCATTTTTGCTTTAACGCTGTTTATAGAGCTTAATAAACTTTTTCTTTGGAACAAATTCCTCTTTGATTGTGACTGGACTTGAGGCTGGTGCAAAGGGTTTTCGATGGTCTTAGGCGACCCCCGCAAATCGTCATTCGACCCCTGAGGTGGTCACGACCCTCAGTATTAAAAAAACCTTTCATAACAACATAGCAAGTCTGTGTACGAGATTTTGATGTTATGAACAGCTACATGAGATTTGGGCTGCAACAAGACACAAAGAAAAAGGCACATTCCTCGTCCCATTAAGAGTCCATTAACTCTTTGACACCGAAATTATTTTTCACGTTTGGACGGAATTTATAGCTTTATATCTGGATAGAATCAACGATGGGAGCGTCGTTGCGAGGTCGAAGAGTTAAGGTCTCTTCTCCCAATAAGAAATATTTCTGTCAAATTTCTATTAAATAATGGTCCACAATTAGAGATGGACCTCATTCATATGTTGTTGTTTTAGTTTGAGACAACTAATGTATCACTGTATCGATTTAGAATTAGTTTTGTGCATAGACTATATAGTAATATAGATCTATAGTCTATGCCAGTCTATGGTTTTGATCAACCAAAAAAGACAAGACAGTGAGCGTGACAATAAAAAAGGGAGGTAATTTGAGTGTCAAATACCTTATTATAAAATAGGCCTACTGTCTACAAAGATAAATTGTATAAATTTTTTAGCCCTACTTATATATTTAATAAACTTCGCTAAATTGTGTATTTAATTAATAAAAAAGAAGAAAATTTTTTTTTATCCTCCGCATCTTAAACACTTATGAAAACAAGAAATAGAAAAAATAATACTATTTAAAAACAAAACCTATACAAGGGAAGTAGCCACTAATTACCACTGTGCTTCTAAACAATTTAATGACTTAGCTCCCTTTCTGCTATATAAAAGAAAATGAATTAATAATTACTTAAAGATTAACAAAATGATTTTAATTTTTGGATTAATTTGTTCATTGTTATCGACTTTGTTCATTGTTATCGACACACATCTCGGCGAGGGACATTTGAGGGCAACACGGATTGTTGTGGTCACTGACTCAAAACCTGTACTACAGGCTTTGCAAAGCCCTGGACCATGGCCCCCCAATATCGACACTGTCATCATGGCCTCACACAACATGAAGCAGCGCTATGGCATTCCTGTGATAATGCAGTGGGTACCAAGTCACACCTATGTGACTTGGTACC
>JADKLZ010019686.1:1201420-1214928 GCA_021533235.1 Biomphalaria straminea | reverse complement strand
TCTATCTATCTATCTATCCATCCATCCATCCATCCATCCATCCATTAATCCATCTTTCTATCTTTCTATCTATATATCCAATTCATTCATTCATTCATTGGCCTCCTTCAGTCGTAGAACGACTATGGTTCATCTCGCACACTTCCTCGTGTGGCTGTGGAGCCCCATTTTGGAGAGACACTCTACCATCATCATCATTGGCCTCCTTCAGTCGTAGAACGGCTATGGTTCATCTCGCACTCTTCCTCATGTGGCTGTTTAGCCCTATCTTGGAGCGTCACTCCCGTCCACAAGTATCGCAGGTAAAGGTGGTCTTCCAATTAAATATATCTATCATTCTATTTTTCTTTCTTTCTTTCTTTTTTTCTTCTGAAATCTATTCACGAGCCATCAGGATCCTGACGGGGTCTCATGACGATGGACCCTTGACTAAACAAGCTATTATAGCGACGTTTCCTACATGGGCGAGTAATTTTGTTCTTCAACAACTGTGAGATCGCCATTATATTTCATAGGAACACCATGGACTCGAGATGCTATAACCCCTTTTTTAAATTCCCTCACACTGCGGCGATCCCTCCACACACAGGCGCACATGCAGCAATACAATAATAGACAATAACAATCCATATTTTCGATGGTCTTAGGCGACCCCTGGAAAATTGTCAATCGACGGGGTCGCGACAAACAGTTTAAGAACCCCTGCTATGTGGCCATATCACAGAATCCTCAGTACTTGCAAAAAACTTTCTTTCAGGAACAGTATCAGGGAGAAAAAGACGAGGCAGACATAGAAAGTATTGTGAAGACAACATGAAAGAATAAAACGGCCTGAAAGAGATTCTAGTCAAGGAAAAAGAAAGAGAAAAAGACGGCCGACGGATCACGAATAAGATTTAGATGAAGGTGAGGAGTGCAGGAACAGCATCCGAACATATTGAATGGAGCGGGTTGCCTGAATCAGCCAGGAATGCCAATAACTTATGAGAGTTTAAGTCTCTAAATCAGTGTTTCTTAAACTGCGGTCTGCGGACACCCAGTGGTCCACAAAATGACTGAAAGGGGTCAGCAGAAAGATCAAACTTGTATACAATTAAAATACCTTTTTAAAATAACGTTTTTACCCATATGGTTTCGTAAGTTTTGACTATATAGAGTTCATCCATCGTGGTTCGATGATGACCACTTTGTCATCCAGGGAGCTGAGGGCTTTGCACTGGACTTTTATACCTCATTATGTGGCTGCTGAGATCTAAGTGAGCCCGGAATGTTCGGCTGCACACTGGGCAGGTTATTCCAGCTGTAACTAGTGTCATTGGCCTTGCTTTTGTTTTCTGGCGTTTTTCTTCTGCCATCGTTGTTCTCTTTTCCTCAGCCACCTGTACGCCAATTTTCACAGCACGACGCCATGATGCTCTGTCATGTGCCTCTGTCTCCCAGGTGGCTGGGTCTATGCTGAACGCCTTCAGAGAAGACGATATAAAGGGGGCCCAGGGTGACTTAAGTCTTAGAATCTCTGCTCTAAATGACATTTACTGGTACACTTTTATTTAAAGGAACGACTGCAATTCTAAGATTTTGAAGCCATGATTCTTTTCTACAAAGTCTTGCTATGGTAATGATTATCTCCCCTATCCATCCCAGTGGCGCTACAGCCCATGAAGGGCTCTGGCCTGCTTCGACACATTCCTCCATTCAGATCTCTCCTGGGCCTTTCGTTTCCATGCCGTAACCACCAAGCTGTTGTAGATCTGCCTCCACATCAACAATCGATCGCATTTGAGGTCTCCCTTTAGGTCGCTTGCCTTTCGGTATTTGCCTGTTTACAATTTTTCGCTCCTCCTTATAGACACCAAAAAAAAAAAATGCACAAGAAATAAACGTTCGCACCGACAATGGAGTACATAGGTGTCGCAATATAAGGCTAACGACAACTCCTTGACCTTTTTATGAATTCTATTCTGAACTTTTAAAATCGACACTAGCAGCTGGGAAAAAGTAGCACTGGATAGATCCACATGGAAAGAGAGCATAAGAGAAGGGTCTCGGATTGCAGATGCCAAACACAACAGAGGCAGAAAGAAGGCTAAAAATGCAGCTGCTCCTGGTGATTTTATATGCCAACCTGCAACCGCAGCTGTGTATCAAGGATTGGCCTCTTTAGCCACACAAGACGTTGCAAAGGGAAAAGATCGTCTCACGAGACGTAAAATGCCACAGAGAAAAAGAGAGATTCTGAACTTTTAAAATCAATCAATTTCACAGACACACACACAATTCCATTTATTGAATTATACCAAAATTAGAAGCATAAATTTATACCATAAAGTTTTGAACATACCTGAATTTGCAAGTACAGATCTCCGATGAAGTGAAATGTCGCTCAGATATACAAAGCAACCTTGCGAGTACTTATATACTTCTGTGTTTTAGAATTTGTCCTTTTGTGGCTGGAGAACCGGAGTACTAAGAAATTACTTTGCCCAGTCTAATCACGTGACTCTATCAGCTGACGTGTACAGTTTAAGTACCATAGTGTTAAGACTGAAATCCAATTTAGATAGAAGTGTTTTATTCCCATACTGAAAGACGGCGTGCGGCTGAATAGTAGCGAGATTAGCGACACTGCAAGCCATCTAGCAAAAGATGCGCATGTTGCTAGATCGTCTTCACGTGTAGCATTGCCCTCTCATAGCTCAGTGCGAGTGTCAACTCATTTCGTTAATGACGTAATTTTTATCACAAAGCTTTTATCAACTCGCTCCGTCTGTCTGTCTGTCTGTCTGGTACAGCTTTTGTACACGTTATTCCTCCCACTTTGTCACAATTATTTCAAGAAAACGTGAATCAAGAAAAAAAATTACTTATAAGGCAAAGAATTAGTGGTGATTAATTATTTTGCTTTGTACAGAATAAGGGAATTAAATCATGCATCACTGAGATATACGGTTGTAAATGTACAGTTCTTTCCCTTAGATACGTTTTCTTTCTTTTTTTTTAAAGTAACGTTTTATATTTTTATTGTTTTTACCTTTACCTATCTATCCCTAAGTCTGTTGGACTGTAGGGGCACCATGCAAGATTCATCAACCGCATTCCTCCATTCCTCTCTGTGTTTTGCCTTAGTTACTAACAAAGTAACTTAGTAAAGTACCTCTTTCAATGACATTCTTTGATGTTGTCCTCCCATCGCTTTCTCTGTCTGCCTCCTCTTCTTTTCCCTGGTACTTCTCCATGAAGGAAGGTCTTTGCGAACCCCGCAGATTTAATTTTAAGCTTGCGTTTTCTTTTTTACAATAGTTATCATGTCATAATGGGGTCCGATCGCTGCAGTGACCCTGTCTCTAATCTCTTGTGTTTGTGATGCGGTCTTTGAATGTGATTCCTAGGATCCTTCTGTAACATCTAGATTTTGAAAAGACCGTTCATCAAAATTTCGAGTCAACAAGATCTTCGCCGAAACGGGTGCTCCAACGCCTTATGTCATATTGCCCTCTCCGTCACTGAACCCTTTGAACTCAAATGACGTCCCTCTGGTGCCCCAGCACGCCCCCCCCCCCCCTTTTATTCATCTATCTTCAGCTCACGTGACTTATTCCTTAAGTTTTACATTGAAAAATGTCCTTAACTCTTTCTCTCCGTAATTATTTATCACATTTTGATAGAATCAACGTTGGTATCGTCAGTCAGGAGAGAAAGAGTTAAAGAACTTCATTTCCGGACTTTAGAAAACCTCAAATGGAAAGAATTTAACGGACATGATTAAGATGGCTGCCTGGTCGAGCGGTTTGCACGCTCGACTGTCGTTTGGATTTATCGATGGTCCCGGGTTCAAACCCTGCCCGCTCCCATCCCCCGTCGTCCTGCGGGAGGTTTGGACTAGGAGGTAACTATCTTCAACTCTGAAGGAACATCCGAAACATGTAAAACATTTTACGAAACAGACCATAGTGGTTGAAGACTTCCAGTGCTGCTACCGAAAGAGTGAAATGAACAAGGCTAGTACGGCTAGTAGTCTGGTATTGACCATAGGCTTTAAATAAAGTAAAATAGAACCATACACAAGTATCGACAACGCTTTTGAATCTTACGCGTCTCTTGTTTTTGTATTGACGGAGATAGGGTTACGGTTGTTTATAGTTTGTAGTTCAGGGTTTCTGATATTCATGCTGAAACCTGCCTTTTTTACCTGCCTGAGTGGACCACATTGATGTAATAGATATAATAGATTGAAGATGTCTATGGTCACGTCATTGTCCCCAAGTCAAAAATTTCCCTTTCTACGAATTAATTAACTAATTGCTAATGGCGCCATAACGCTAGACGATTTGTTTTAGTGACCTGACATGTGATAAGGGTGTTGAATATTTAAATGGCTCCCTGGCCGGAAAAGATTTGCCATCAACAAGACAAAGACATAATAACACAAAGTCACGTAATATTTATTTTCAATTTTAGTTTATTAAAATTAAAAGTAATAAAAATGCATTAAAAAGTATCAACTTTTTTTTGTCTAACCGAGACCAATCGTTATAGAAGGCATGTCTGTACGACGTGGCAGGGAGCTATTGGTCTAAACTGCCCACATGTTGTGACGTGGCAGGTCAGTTTTGAGGCCTTCTATAATGAATGGTCTCGGTCTGACAAGTAATTTCAAATTTATAGCTCAAAGTAATTCAGTAAAATTTACATTTGGCCAAAGGCACACAGTTGGACAGATTTTTTAACAACTTTAGGCCAAAATATGCAATCACATTCTCAAATAGAGTAACATGTTGACAACAATTTGTTATTAAACAAGAAATTCATGATTTTGATATGATTGGCCATGTAGAAGTTTAGCCTTCTGTGATACACTGTGAAAGTAAAAAAAAAATCATGTATAGATTAACATTTATTATTGTGTATGCTGTATCATTTCGATAAGTTTCGGATTTACTTTAATTATGTCTTTCATGAAACTAAGTTGCGTTGCTAAATATGAATAAATCAAGAAAACTATCATGTTTGTAATTCTTTCAGAAAATGGATTTGGGTCAGTTGTCAAATGGTAAATAAATAAATAAATTATAGGTTTTAAATAGCGATACTAATTGGTGTTTCTATACTATTTTTTTTTTAAATAATAGGGTGTCATTGACCTCATAAATTGTAGCTGCATAAGTCGATTAAAAGTTTCATTAGAGAAATGTATTTATCTATGTCTATCCAAATCGCCGTCATAATCTATCCATAAGGCCAAGTCAAACAATGAGTTATAACGAACATGTAATTAAACAACTAGCAATAACGAGAGACTAATTATATAAAAAAAAGGATCAGTAGTTGGGCTATTTGTAACAGATAGTTATACCAAAATAAAATTGAAAACTAACTAATTGTTACAGTATCAGTGGACCGCATTCACCAATCGTAAACATCCTTAACCCTATAGTAGTATCTGGTATTTAGCCTCTAAACATCAGAATAGTAATTTCATTTTGTATGCACTCATTCTGAAACAGCTCAGCACTTTAAGGGTTAAGTCACACATGCAGGGGTCAATATCTTGTTCCTCTCTGCTTACAACAAAACTCAAATCAAATAAGGTTATCACGTGACCTTATTTTCCGTTTATTTTATCCATGGTTATCATATGACGCTTCGTTTTTTGGTGATTGAGGTCGATTCCATTATAAACGTCAACTAATGATAACGGAGTTATAGTCCTTACCAGTATAATCCAGACAATGATCCAGGGGAAGAAGAAGAGTGTGATGATGCAATGTAAACAATGGTTGACTCCTTGTCTAGAAATAGAACACAATAAAAGTTGTTACGTCAGAAATTATGCCTTTCACCCCCCTTCCCCCCCAAAAAAAATAAAAAAATTGATAAATGTTTAATTGTTTATTTATGTTTACAAAGCTTATATTTATATTAACTCTACACAAAACTGTATAGGCACTGCCGTTCCTTTGGGCACATCTGTTGCACAGTGAGAAGTAACTGACGTGTGGGCGACATCGTTCCGACCACAGCTAATGCACAGGCATTCATCTCATTTCCATAAGATGATCCATAGCTGCTTCGCGACTATAGGAGGCCATACACTATATTAACACTGTCTGTCAGTCTAGTAAAAATTCTGTGCTACTTTACACTGGTCTTCCCATTTCCGATTTTCGTATAAAGTTGACAATTTTCATAGTTATTCATTGTCATGGTCAACATGAATAAAAAAAAACAAAACTATTTAGTTAATCAATTAATGAATTTCATTAATTAATTATCTTTTTTATGGAAAAGGAAATTAAACCATGCAGTATTGAGATATATAGCAGTGATTTTGCCGTTCTTCCCCTTATATAAATTTTCCCCCTTTTAATAAAGCTTTTTTTTTAAGAGGATTTTTTTTTTATTTTGACTTTTTTTTTTTAAGATCATTGGCATGCCACTGAAAATCTCTTGGCGCACTGTGGTAAGCAGTGTTCTATAATTTGTCGACAAGTGGTCTGTGTCTTAAACGTTTGCCGATGACTCAAGACTTCACAATACGAGCTCGCATCATAAGGCATCCAGCAGTTTTAAAATCATACTTCCTCTTCACTTCTTTCCCCAGCCCAGCCAGTACTGCAGTAATAAGTAACTACCTTTCATAACTTACAGCAAACTGTAAGAAGCGTAGCTTAAAACAAAGAAATTAAAAAAAAAAAAGCTACCTAAGGGAAAGAACTTCACATTTACAGCCAAATATCTCAGTACTGTAAGATTTATTTCCCTTTTTGATATAAACAATTGTTTAATTTTATGATGGATTCATGGATTATTAGGGGCATTGAATAGTTGGGCAAAATTTTAACTTGATCCAGAATGGAAAGAGGGAGAAAAAAAAATGTGTACACAATGTGTACCAGACAGACAGACAGACAGACAGGGTTAATATAAACTTTGTACAAATGAAATAAAATAAGACGCAGGCCTAGAGTTCGGCAGTCGATATATAGTCAATGATTTGACACACCATCTTGAATGGTACTTGGTGGCCAATAGGAGGAGTATAAGGGGCTAATTCAAATTACTACAGCACATCAAGTACAATTTCTTTCCCTTGTTCTAGATACCAAACAAAATAATCAATTACTAATAGATAATTAGCTGAATGTTGTTTTTTTTATTGATTCTTATGTTGTCAGGTAAAAGAAATAATTGTGCCGAATTTCAGCTGGATCCGAAAATTGGGTGTTTAAGTAATAACGTGTACAAACTTTTTACCAGACAGACAGAGTGAATAGATATAAGCTTTGTAAAAAAAAAAAACGTTGCTGAATTGTTAGCCCAATAACTGAGAAAAAAAAATGTAATGATCGATAATATGAAGATTTGCATCGAATGCGAGTGAAAGTGCTACAGCGTCTGGTGATTACAGATGTCCAACCTGTAACCGCAGTGGTGTATCAAGGATTGGCCCCTTCAGTCACGTTAGAAGATGCAAAAGGAAAAGATCGTCTCACGAGAGGTCAAATGGCACAGAGAGAACACCAAATTTGGGCAGTGAGTATTCAGGATAATTAATGTACGGGCGTAATTATAGGCTTATTTATAGAAAGGAACCTCTGTATATAAAAAAATAATCTATCTCTATATATAATTCTCTTCGTCGCCAAACCATGCGGGACACCACGCACGCACGCCGACCCTCTATCCTTTCGATGAAAACGTCATGGGAAGATAACTCTTTTCTTTTTTTGCAAGTCGGACTAGAGTTACCCCCCGTAACGACAGAGAGCGAGGCTCATAAAAATAAAGAGTAGGCGAAGAAGTAATCTTTCTCTTTTCATTCTTTATTTGACTACATTTAGGTATTTTAATTACATACGACAATATCTGGTGCAGATAATTCCCTGTTAGATTAGCCTTTGCATGATAATTGTAATGTAATATTATGGGAATCCTCTTCTGGCTTCGTAGTAATGTACTTGAGTGCGCACTAGATTAGCTAGTGCGTTGGTATATCTAGACAGTGAGTTTTAAACTTCTAAGACAACACATACGTAGAATGATCAATGGACTCCGATGTAGCAGACATCAATTTATTGTACAAATAAATACACAAGAATAAAGGCAATTCCAGCCATCACATTAATATGTAGATATAATAAATCCAAGCATCATTTGAAAATGAAACTACAGAGTCCACATATACTTTTGCTTACATATTACTCAATAAAAAATATCATGCTCCTTATCCCTAGGAGTCTGGAAAACAACTGACTTCTGTCCCATGGTCAGCTACTCAACTCATGAAAAACCTCGTGCAAGAGGCACGGACTTATGTGTGGTGATTTGAAATCACTATATGTAACAGGGAGTCTCAAACTGGGCTGTGACAATAATTAATATAGCACAAGGCCAAACATTAAAAAAGATATGCCTGTACCTTCCAAAACCTGTTTTCAGTCATGGACAATTATATGTTGCCCTCTCCAGAGTTCCTTCTTTTCATTTAGTCACATTTGTTTGCACAAACTCATCCCATTTGGACAACTGTGTCTTTCAGGAAGTGTTCACCCGTCACTAAATACAGGCGTATGCTACGCCGTGGTTCGACTAGTCTAATATAATATAAGATAATTATATCCTCACCTTTCTACAATGACTGTGTTAGTAACTGGTGCGCCTCCACCACCGACGACAACTATATTGTTAGACTGAAACATTTCAAAGAACAAATTATTAACATAAACATATTGGCTGTACCAAAAAAAAAAGCAAAATATTTAAAATATACTTTAAAGAACAACAAAAGCTTATGTATGGAAGAATTATTACATTCACTACTATATATCTCTCAATAATGTCAAATTTATTTATCCTTTTCAAAATGAAACAAAATAATTAATATATATATATAAATTATATAAATATATAATAAATTACCTGTAATTAATTGTCTAATTGTTTTTTTTATTGATTCATGTTAAGTACAATAAATAATTTTGTTTAAAGTTTCAACTTGACCCGGGTATGGGAAGTGAGGGAAATAACGTATACAATTATCTAAGGGGACGAAACCCTACATATTTAGCCGTCTCTGTGAATACTGAAAGATTAATTTCCCTTATTGGTATCAAATAAAATAATTAATTAATTTTTAACAACTAACTGACTAATTGGTTATTTTTTTTTTATATTGATTTGGTGATTGTCTTCGACAGGAAATAATTGTGTAAAGTTTCATTTTGATCCGATAGCGTGAAGAAGTAACGTGAACAAACTTTGACCAGACAGAGTGAGTTGATATAAGCTTTGTAAAATAAATATGTGTTACTTGTAGTTCCACTGATGATGGTAGTAGTGATGGTACGTAAATGTGATGGTACGGAGCAAATATAGTGGTAATGGTACTAAATGATGCCCCTGGTAATGATCGATTATACTAATTATGGTATGATTGTACTGGTTATGGAAATAATGATGGTACTTTTGATGGTACACTAGTAATGGCACACAAAAGAGGGAAAATAAATAAAAAAATCTTACCGACTGCATTTGTTGTCCGCCCTGGAAGTATGGCTGTGGAGGTGGGTACCCGGCCTGTGGAGGTGGGTACCCGGCATAGCCTTGTGGTGGGGGATATCCTCCTTGGGGCGGGTAGCCTGCTTGTGGTGGGTAACCACTGTTCGGGTCACCATAGCCTGGTCCGTAGCCCCCTGGAATGCCTCCCTGTGGAGGTCCTGCATATGGTGGAGGATTCCCTTTGTCCATGGCGTTACGGTTTAGTCTGATTTAAAAATAAAAGGGAAAAACAATTCAAATTATTATTCGATTTTGGAAAAGGGAAATACTTTGTATGCTAGCTAGTCACTTGTGGAAAATATAGACAGTTATGTTGAGCATAACCATAAATATAAATAAATATAGACTGGAAAAAGGAAGTAACTTCATGTAACTTGAAAACATCTATATTGAATTCGGATTTCCGAATTATGAAAAATTAAAAAATTGCATGATCTTCAGTCTTACAGATTAAACAAAATTTATAGACAGAAAATAAAGTATATATTCTTACCATGAAACACTCTTATTGGCTAGTCTATATTTATTTATGTCTATGAGCATAACTTAATGGTTTAATGTTGTTAACTTCTATTCATCTTAGAATTACTGTGATGTTAGTATATAGAAGCCCCTGGTCACATTAAAACAACATTGTTTACATTTTCTAGTCACTAGTCTCATGTTAAATCTAGTAATATTTGACTCTAGTTGCACATTATCGTCGCTCTGTTACTGCATTTCCAGCATTATATGATAACCTGCGATTCTCTTGTCATGGAACACCGGCACAGCCTTGTAAATATTTTAAATCACACACATTTGTTATTGTTAGTCAAGTAAATTACATGATTGAAAATAGTTACATGATTGGTTTCAATAAATGATGTGATTCATTCAATATAAGCGTTTTATAGATCTAAAATCCATTCTTTTATTTTATTTGCTATGTTTCGAAATCAAAATATAATAGTAATAAGAAAATAATAAGAGAATAATATAATAGTTAGAGAAGACACATTACATTTTTGGTTTGTGATTTTTTTTTTTTCCTTTTTTTTATAATCACTGAATTTTTGCTTGATCGGTTTACATTTCAATTTGTTTACTAAATTTATTACATTTTTTAAAGATCAGTGTTTTTTATTTTTTTTTTAGAAAAGTGAGAATGAACTTGCAGTATTGAGATGTATGGTAGTAAGGAGTTCTTTCCCTTATATAAGCTTTGCTTTTTACAAAATATTTTTATTTTATTTTGCTTGTTTTATTAATGCTTTCTGTTCAGCTTTCTCTGTGCATAAGGGCCGTTTTTCCTGAGCTGTTCAAGTAATTTTAAAAATAGAAGTTGTTAAGATTCCACCCAGACAGACAGACAGACAGACAGGGAGTCAAGATTAAGCTTTGTAAAAAAAAAATGTTTCAAAACTGCATTTTGTACTACTAAATTTACAATATCGAATATTTCTATCTCCAGAGCAAGTTCCTTTCCGGTTTAAGAGAGAAGCGTTGATAAAAAGAGGACAAGGATTGTGGACTTCTGTGTTTGGTTTTGATACAGCCCATTTGATTGTAGCCTCGCAACCAGAAATTTGTTTTTAAACTGTTGATGGGTGAACGAGATTATTTGCTTTGTCGATAGGCTAGTATCTATTTATAGACGACATAACCCAGGTGTTAACTAAAACATGTCATCTAGTCACAGAACGGCTACTCGGAATCGGTTTGATATGAAACATCCCATTGAGGTAATAATAAAGGGTGGGTTTATCTTCTTATCTTATCTTATGAAATACAGACGTTTTTTCAAAAAAGAAGATGATTACGTCCTACGTGGCGGGAGTCGCTTTCAGAATCATAATTTGACTAGAGTAACACCATTCACAGCTCAAAATGTATGGCCGTGTAACAAGATCTTCAGGACTCGCAAAGACCTTCCTCCAGGGAACAGTACCAGGAAAAAGAAAAAGAGGCAGACAGAGAAAGCGGTGGGAAGACAACATCAAAGAATGGACAGGCCTACCATTGAACGAGGTTTTAATCAGGGCAAAGGATAGAGAGGAATGGAGAAAGATGGTCCACAAGTCTTGCTTGGTGCCCCAACGGTCCACCAGACTAAGGGATAGGTAACAGGTAACACCATTAGTAAAATTACTAAATTTAAAGACGTTTCAGGGCAGAAAATAAAAATGAATGTAACTATAATACATGAAACACCGAATCATAAGTTATTAATAGAAAAACCTAACCTAATAAAATAATCGTAAAGACCCAAAGGCAGTGGCGTAAGTAGGGTGGGGCGGGGGCAGTGGCGTAGCTAGGGGGGGGGAGGAGGGGGAGAATTCGAGAGGGGCCTCCTAATGAGTGTTTTTTACATTAAAAGTTGAATATTACGCAAAATGCAGGGTCCCCTAAAAGGTCAAGGCCCCCCGGGCCTCCAAACGATGGAAAATTCATAGTTACGCCCCTGGGCAAATGTGTTCAAATATGAAAATTCTCCTGGCCCCCACTTGAGGATCCACCAAATTAGTGTCCGAAATTTTGTTTTTACTTCAAGTATTAAATATTACGCCATTATCTCATGCCATGATGTCAAATGTCAAAAAAGAGGTCATGCCCCCCCGAGCCCCTAAATCTCTAGCTACGTCAAATGTAGATGCACGTTTCTTATTCCTTATGCTAGGACAAATGTGTATAAGTCCTCTTTTTTTTTCTAATGTCACTAGAGAATGTAATGATTTGCCTGAATCAACCAGGAAAACCAACGACTTATCAGAGTTAAAGTCATTGATTAACATGCATGACTAGATTGACACATGAAATGGGTAGGATGTAACTATCTTTTTTTTATCTTTGATGTAGGCCTAACGTCTGTAAAATATAAGATAAGAAAATAAGGTGAATGGGACGTCTACAAATCTTGGAAGTTCTCGAATTCCCTTGAATTTGAAATCGCATGCTTTTACCACTTGAGCGCAATACACACACCCTAATGACACCACTGCACACACCCTATTGACACCACAGCACACACCCTATTGACACCACTGCACACACCCTATTGACACCACTGCACACACCAAGGCTTGGGACAGAGAGGAATGGGGAAAGGCGGTTGGATAGTCTTGAGTGGTGCCCCAACGGTCCAACTAAGGGAAAGGTGAAGGCGAAATGAACGACCTTGGCTAAGAACGTTTTTTGTTTTGTTTTTTAAATGGTCATTACTATATACTTATTAGTCCAAAACTCTTGCAGGACAAGGCAAGGGGGACAGGGAACGAATTAGAAACCACGGCGATGATATCCGAGAGCCTATTGTATGGCCAAGAACCCGATAAAACCAGTATTAGTTTACCCACCCCCCAACCCGGCAAGGAAGTTGTTTTGTTTTAATTGACTAAAGTGTTGGGGACAGCTAGTGTGTATGTAATTGTGTGTGTATGTGTGTGTAATTGTGTGTATATGTGTGTGTAATTGTGTGTGTGTGTAATTGTGTGTGTATGTGTATGTATTTGTGTGTATATGTGTGTGTAGTGTGTAATTGTGATTATGTGTGTGTAATTGTGTGTGTAGTGTGTAATTGTGATTATGTGTGTGTAATTGTGTGTGTATGTGTATGTATTTGTGTGTAATTGTGTGTGTAGTGTGTAATTGTGATTATGTGTGTGTAATTGTGTGTGCATGTGTATGTATGTGTGTGTAATTGTGTGTGTATGTGTGTTTGTAATTGTGTGTGTGTATGTTTACATTACAGATCTATGGCTGTAGTGTACGTTTAACAAAAACAAAATGGAGGGGGGAGGAGGTCTGCACACAGTACTGGCAATATTTTAATAAATAGAACTCTTGATTCTTTTCACCAAACTTTTACACACGTAACGTTAAATGAAAGACCAAAGGATATAAAGGTGGGGGGTGAGAGGGGGGCTCTGAGACGGGCAGTAAGGTGAAGTAAGGTAAATGTAGTGATATGT
>JADKLZ010019686.1:1184186-1201320 GCA_021533235.1 Biomphalaria straminea | reverse complement strand
CCCCCCCCCCCCCCCCCCCCCCCCCCCCCCCCCCCCCCCACTGAGACAGGCAGTAAGGTGAAGTAAGGTAAATGTAGTGATATGTTTTTTTTTAAACGTTTGGGTAAGTGGAAGACTTCCACACAGCCTTAACTCCTTCTGACTCTCTCACTATATCTCTCTCTCTATCTCTCTCAGTGGCGTAGCTAAGCTAAGGGTATAGGGTCGGAGGTTTATATTTGAAAGTCCTCTCAACGAGGCCCCCCAAATGAGTGTTAGAATTTTTGCTTAGATTAAATATAAGTCATGAAATCTTGCGATTTATGTTATATAGGCTAGTGACCCTGCTATATAGGTTAGTGACCCTGCTACACGTATTTTATACATGAGATTTAGATACTTATTTAGTGCATTATCTCGGGTTATGATGTCGAATGTCAAAATGCAGGGGCCCCGAATGAGGGCAAGCCCCCCCCCCCGCCCGCCCAATTAGGGACGGCATGGGTCTGTCTCACTTTTTTCTTTCTTTCTCTCTCTCTCTCTCTCTCTCTTTATTGTTTGGTTGAACTATCCATACCCAGCTACTCTTTCAAAACTGGGACATGTCAATTTCTGAAATGTAATTCGATTACGAGGTTACTTCCCCTCTCTGTATTTGTTTAGTACAACCACCGCTATACAAGACACTAAGCCGCTAGACTACATACTGGAGTGAGGCAAAGGCATTAGAAAGGATTTTATTATTATTATTATTCGGGTGAATAAAAAATATGTTTTTAACAAAATATTATTGCACTAATTGTGGGAAGCGTGGTCGAGACGCTAAGTGCGGCTTGAGCTTGACTTGCTTGGCTACCTAGAAGGGGGCTCGAGGTTCGACACCCGACTCGGGCAGAGTTGTGTTTACTGAGCGCCCAAAGGCAGCACGGGAAACCAACTCATAGAGACCCCCTCCCCCCCCCGGTCCACAAATGAGATTGGACCAAAGCGCTCTGAGCATGCTATAAGCATGAAAGTAGCGCTATATAAAAGCTGTAATAATAACAATAATAATAATATTAACTCAATTTGATCAGCAGTTAACGAAAGCTAACTAGCGTTAGCAGCTTCAAATACCACGGAGCTATTGTTTCGTATGAGGGAACGAAACCCGAACTACTGGTCCGATTAAAAACATTGACCAATCAGTCAATAAATTTTTGGTAATTAATTATTTTGTTTGATACCGAATAAGGGAAACTACGGCTACATTTTTGGGAGATAATAATGCGACACTTTTCCCCTAATATAATTCGTTTAATTAGTTTCGGATTTGCCTTCAGAAGTGAGAACTTTTACCTGTTAGATCAGGAGTTCTCACCCTGTCGGTCAAGACCCCTTTGGCGGTCGAATGATGATTTGCAAGAGGTCGCCAAAAACCATCGGAAAATATTTTTTTTGGGGAGGGGAGTGGGCTTTTTTCATTGGAAAAATATATATATAGTGTGTCTCTAGCGTGTTAATATAGGTATATTTGTACGGTACTGTAGTCAATAAACATTAATATTTGCTTAGGAATGGAGAATTACTCATATTACATTATTATTAAACAAATAAAGAAACGATCCTCAAGAATGAAATAAACAGTGGGAATAACAAAGATAGATCTAAGTATACAGACATATGAGGGCGCGGTGGCTGAGCGGTAAAGCACTTGGCTTCCGTACTGGAGGTCCCGGGTTCGAATCCTAGTGAAGACTGGGATTTTTATTTCGGGATTTTCGGGCGCCCTTGAGTTCACCCAGCTCTAATGGGTACCTGACATTAGTTGGGGAAAAGTAAAGGCGGTTGGTCGTTGTGCTGTGTCCTCGTTAACCGTAGGCCACAGAATCAGATGACCTTTACATCATCTGCCCTATAGACCACAAGGTCTGAAAGGGGAACTTTACTTTTTTTTATACAGACATATAGTCAGGGTATACCTATGACACTTTGAGAGAATGTGTCATCATTGAACGTAGAAGTGATTTTTAATTGTAGTTACTTCTTTCTTTTTTTTTATTATAATTGTTTTTCGAAAATATTTGTTGCGGACCACATCTTCGTTGTTGCAGAATACTTTTTCAACGACTGAAATTACTGTCCATCAAATGCGTAACGCTATTGCGGGATAAACATTTCTTAGGGAGAAGATCTAATCAAGTCGTAAGTCACAATGACCTAAGCTAATGAACGAAAAAAAATGGTTTGGGGTCGCCGCCTAGTGGAAAATTGTATTAGGGGGTCGCTGAGATAAAAAGGCTTAGAACCGCTGTCTAAGACGGAACCTAGGAGGGGACAGCAGGGGGGGGGGGGAAAAGGGGACAGGGTTCGAACTTAGGACAGCGCCAAACGCATACCACTTGACCAGGCATCCACCTTGGCGTCTTTCTGTAATTCGACTTCGTTTTTTCAAATGAAACGCATATCTCTTAACACGGCAATAGAAAAGGGAAATACCCAATTACTGTAATGATGGGTTATTCCCATTTTCTTTCGCCTGCTCAGACAAGTAATTATTGTTTAATGTTAAAGAGATGTAAATATGCAAATCTCAATGTACCAAAATAAATACTATTCATCAAGAAAAATTGAAACAACATCTGAGATCTATAGATAATCATTTCATAATAACAAAGCTGTCTATGACGTTGACTACATTGTCCCAGATGTGACCAATGATTACATTAATAATGGGCATGTCTAAGAAGCCCCACAGCGATAACATCGGCTGTTTATTAGGACGCCATTTTTGTGTAACAACAACAGTCAACAAGGGAAATAACTCCTATGTACTGAATAGCATAACATATTATACAACAAACATACTAACATATTAGATTTAATTATATTGATCTCAGTAAACACTGAACAGACATACTATCTAACTAGATCTAGAAAAGAAAATCTTACAGTGAGCTGGTCTCCGACATGAATGACTACTTTGAGTGTAGGGTTGAAAACATAGCTGTGTAGGAATGGGAACAACGATCAACACGGGGAACACGTCGATATTAGTAGGAAGTAAAACTAGCTTGTGTGATAGGATAAGATTTGGTATAGAAAGGGGGTGACAGTGGGAAGAGAGGCTTATCTCGAAATTCTTAGTGTGCGATAACCCAAATAGGTAATTTTCTTTTGTTTAGGATTTAACCTAGGCGGCGAAGGCGTATCCACGAAGTGGGGTAAAACATCAACTAAGCATTTGTCTAGAGATCTAGAGTTAGGATTCTAGGCAAGGCGGCCTTAGGGCACTCCAAACTACGCGGCCGCAGTGGGCCTCGAACTTTCGTATGCCCCGCGCTGACTCTAGTTGTAAATTATTAAATTAAACCATTTAACTTATAACATGTTTTTCTCGGATTTTTCACGTCATGCATCTTGTCAAGCATTTTAACCAATGACTTAAATTCTGCCAAGTCACTTGTTTTCCTGGCTGGTTCAGGCAACCCATTCCATGCTCTAATAGCACTATGGAAGAAGAAGTATTTGTACAAATTTGTCCTAGCATATGGAACGAGGAATGTCCCTTTATCTTTGTGTCTTTCTGAGTATTTTATTAAATTTTGTTTTTTGAATTTCGAGAATATGTTGGGATTATGCATGACTGAATGCATGACGCGTAGGACGTAATCATCTACTTTTGAAGTAACGTCTGTATTACATAAGATAAGAAGATAAGTTCGAAGAATAAATGGTGTGGATGACGAAATAAATGATATTGTTTTTCTTCTTTGGACAATCTTTCGACAGACCAATAACACAAATACAATAGGAACGTCAAAATAAAAAAAAAGTTTATGCAAACAAGTGATAAGAAGTAAAAGAGAAAGACAAACATGGCACACATCGCTTCACTTTAAACAAGTAAAAAGGGGAGGAACATCAATTCATAAATATAATCGGATTTAATTCCCCTTAGGCAGGACCCCCATTACCCTTATTACCACTACATAATCTGCCACTTTGATCACAAGGTCTGAAAGGGAAGCTCTACTTTCAAACTCTACACTGTTGACAGGCTTTTATGACTTCACCCAACCAAGAGTGTAAGTTATATATTAAAATTTAAATGTTAAAAAAAAAAGCAAAATATTAAAAATTCCTTTTAAAAAACAAAGCTTGTCTAAGTGGGAAGAACTCCATCTTTAAAACTCTATCTACCAATAATTTGCACATCATTTCTCTTATTCGATATAAAAAAAAATTAATTACCTATAGTTAATTGACCAATTTTGTTAATCGATTCATGTTTTTGTTAGCTACAATAAATAATTGTTTGATCAGCTTGATCGGAGAATGCATGAGGGAAATATAGCATTAACAATTATTTAAGGGGTTTAAACCCAACAAATTTAGCCATATATATATATTGAACTATATTTAACCAACTAAAGGATCTTAAGAAGCGCTGTGTGCTCCCCCTCCTTTTCATTATCCAGTAGTTCTTTATTCTCAGGTTCGTAATACATTATTCAGGCGTCTGTGATGCATTTCTTTTAACTAAAAATAAAAAGTTCACTTCCAATATAGTTACAAAGGCCGCGGGATACACATGTGAGACCATCCGCAGCAGAGGACAGATGTAAACGAAAAGAAAATCTTAATAGACCATAGGCGGACAATGGTTATGTTTGGGCTGGGTGTGGCCTATATATATATATAGATATATTTCTTTATTGATATTTATATTTATAGTTAAATTGTGAAAGTAAGGGACAAACTGATTACATGTATTATGCCAGGCGGGACTGAAGTGTTAGAAAAGTTCGTGGCAGAAGAAGTATGTACATGTGAAACACAGCACTCATCCTAAATCGTCGGGAATCGAAGTCATTGGAATTAGTATGACAGTGACTGTGTCATTTAGATAGTTTTATGGATAAGTAAAGTTCCCCTTTCAGACCTTGTGGTCTATAAGGCAGATGATGTAAAGGTCATCTGATTCTGTGGCCTACGGTTAACGAGGGTGTCGTGTGGTCAGCACAACGACCAACCGACTTTAATTTTCCCCAACTAGTGTAAGGGTGGACTCAGAGGAGCCCAAGGATCCCGAAATAAAAATACAGCCTTCAGCGGGATTCGAACCCTAGACACCAAGTTCAGAAGCCAAGCGCTTTACCGCTCAGCCACCACGCCTTCTTTATGGATAAGCAAAAGTGAAA
Source organism: Biomphalaria straminea (assembly GCA_021533235.1). Taxonomy (NCBI): domain Eukaryota; kingdom Metazoa; phylum Mollusca; class Gastropoda; family Planorbidae; genus Biomphalaria; species Biomphalaria straminea. Next base: position 1,196,158 of record JADKLZ010019686.1, on the reverse strand, counting down.
ATATAGGTGTACTTACGAAACGGAGCTGTCTAAAGTTGGATATGAACGTATCAAGCAATACACTCGTCGATCGCTATGAACTAAAAAGTTATCGTCGCGGTATTGATAGACTCTCTTAATAGAACGCTGATAAAACTTGATCGTTATCAAGAAGATTGTGACACCGACTACAAACAATGGAGTTTTTTTTTTAATCCATAGAAAATGATTTCTAGTCATCTTTCTATTTATATAACCGTTTACCACTTTTAAAACATATATCCAATTTAAATATTTCATTCTAACACTACTTGTCTATAAGCCATAATACACAATATACACACTCACAACCACCATTATATGTAAATTCGATATAGCACTTGTACAAGATTCAAACATACATTCTCGCAGGATGGCTACATGGTCGTGCGGTTATGCGCGCTGGACTGTCGCTCACACTTTTCGGCGGTCATGGGCTCATACCCTGCCAGCTGCCATCCCCATCGTCCTGCGGGAGGCTTAGAGTAGTTTGGACTAAGTAGTAAATAACTCTCTCTATATATATCTTAGCATTTTTGCTATCACTGAAATCAGCTCTACGGCCCGCGGTCCACAACTGGCCCTTGACAGCCTGCTTTCAGGCTATCCTTGAGCTATTCAAGTAGATATTTAAAAAAATAGTTTTTTTGTTTGTGATTATTTTTAGTTTGAAATACTAATAAAAATGTGTGTGGAGACAGATACTTCACACAGGCAGGTTAAAAGGCAGGTTTCAATATTTTCAGAAAGAACATCAGAATTAACTCTATTAAAGACAAATGACAGAGAAGAATGGAGAAAGAAGGTTGGCAGATCTTGTGTGGTGCCCCAGAAGGATAGTTGAAAAGTAATGAGAAGTTAAATGCTAGCCTGGCCTAACTGATGTCTTATAATGAATATCTAATTGATCTAATTGTTTTGTAAAAGGTCAATCTCCTAAACAAATTCTCCAAAAAAAAAAAAAAAAAAAAAAGATTTCCATAAAAAAATATTTAAAAATTCTCATTCGTTATGTGTTCAATAGCTGCTGTACAGCACCGCAGTTCACGCGATAATACGACCTTCTTATTAATTAATGTTTTAAATTATGTCCAACTTATACGCATACTAAATAGATGTTTTTTCTCATAAAAAGTAAACATTATTTTTGGGTAAATGTAGTAGTTAGTTGGACAGAACTTACATAACGTAGCAATTCAAATGTAAAAATAATAATAATAATAATAATCTAAATCTAAAATCTAATCTAAAAAATCTAAATGCATAAATGTGTTAAAAATATAGTAAATAGTTTATTCCCTTACTAAATAGCCTCTAGTGTTTATTTCTATTAATTGTGAATATTTGTAAAAGTGGTGTATTTTTATGAAAAAAAACTGATTGGAGTTCATCTCAGATTCCATAAGTGATTTAAAAAATTAGATTTTTCGCTTTTAGGCAAGAAAAAAAAATACATCAGAACTTTGAATGGACTAAAATATTATGATGTTGGATTTTCACTATCTTTTCTAATTTACGAGATCTAAACGGGACGGACAGACAGACAGACATTTCACACAAAACAAATAGCGTCTTTTCCACTTTCGAGGGCCGCTAAAAAAAAAACAAAATAGTCTTTTCATTGCTTTCCCTAGAAGTAAAGGGAAGTAAATCTCGTCTCACTTTTTCTCCTGGCGTGTTAAAAGCAGACGGTGTGTAATGATATGTGTCACATGTCTAATTAGCATGTTATAAACACGCTGTCATACTAATGTGTCCGTGAACACAAGACGTACACACTGAAGTGTGTAGTCTTTCATCCCGACCATAGTTCGTGAGTCGGCCTATCTCGAGTCATTTGACTCCCAGGTATCACTGGACAGTTTGGTTAGGACACACTGTGTGTTTCATATCCAACTAAAAATATGGCCTAATTAGAGACTTCAAATTGACAAGTGGGCGTTGTTGAGAATCCGCTTGGCAGAAACATTTGCACAAGGGGAAACTAACACACAGATTTTCAAGGAAAACTGAAAGTTCTATTTCGTATTTAGAATTAAGTTATCCCTCCCTTCCCAGTGGCTAAGCAAGATCTAGATCTAAATATGGTGTGGTAATAATAATAATAATAATCGGCGCACCCACCAAAAAAAAAATAATTCCATGAACATCGCTTATAAATACAAGCTGCGTGTGGTGCCCCCCCCCCCATGGGAGTGGCGCACGGGGCATCGTTCCCCCTCCCACCTCAGTACGCCTCTGCCTGATTACCTGTATATCATGTACGAGTGAGTATGGGTGTTTAAACAGAAAATATGCCTGCCTGGCAATCAAGTGGACGCCGGACAGTTTCACACATTAGGACAGATTGCCTGCTAGATCAGGCACTACCCAAAAAAGGAGGACATGACGTCCTCCTTTTGGCGGACGTCTGGTAACCCTAGTTAACAATAACTGCTCTTTAATAAGCTGCACTGTTGTTGTTGTTTTTGTTTAAGAAGCTCTCTATCAGAGAATTGGGGAAAAAATTACACATTTGTGTGGAGGTACTTGGCTCATCTCCAAGACACATTCAAGAGGCCATTAAAACGTTTTGGAGGGGGGGGGAATCTTATTGAGCGTGTTTTTCTACTCCCTCTTGAACTACCGATGTAGTGAATGCTTTTAGAGTGCCATCTGTTGAAGTGGGAAAGGGGTGAGTTCCCGTCAAGACATAATATTCTCCTATTCAATTAGCATTGCTTAACGTGATTTTTTTCGTTTTCATCGTTGGGGAGAGGGGAGGAGGAGGGGGGAATTTAAAGGGATATCATTCTGTATCCTGATGTGCTCTGATGATGTCCTCTTGGAGTTGTCGTTCGTCAAGTGATATCATCCAATTGAAATCTGTTTCCTATCCTTTTATTTCTGTGTTTCATAGTGACTAAATATAAAACAAAGCACGCGAACAACTTAAAAAAGCGTGTAATTTTCTTGGTTTCTTGACAACAACAACAAAACCCAAAAAGTCTGGGTATTTAACTGGAGAAGCAGAACTCAAAAGCAGGGTATTTAACCAGAGAAGAAGAAATCGAAAGCTGGGTCTTTAGCAGATGCACAACTCAAAAGCTGGGCATTTAATCAGAGAAGAAGAACTCACAAGCTGGGTATTTAACCATATTTAACAAGAGAATCAGAACTCAAAGTCTGGGTATTTAACTAGATAAGGAGAACTCAACAGATTGGTATAATGTTTGAGACAAACGAAATTGACCATCTGGCATTAGAGTGCAGAAAAAAGGAAATTAAAAGCTGAAGTATTAGAGTGTAGAGAAACGCAAATCAAAAGATTGGCACAAATCAAAAGATTGGCGCAAATCAAACGATTGGCACAAATCAAAAGATTGGCGCTAATCAAACGATTGGCGCGAATCAAACGATTGGCGCCAATCAAAAGAATGGGTTACAACGCTTCTAAAAAATGGAAATTCAACTCTGGGGTACTAGACGGAAGTGAAACGAAATTGAACGCAAAGGTAGGCCTATAAAAGTCCAGGAACAATTAAAACAATTGTTTGTATTAAACTGATTCATAAAGAAAAGCAGAACTAAAAATCTGGTTATTTAACTAGATAAGGAGAACTCAAAAGATTGGTATAATATTTTAGACAAACGAAAATGACCATCTGGCATTAGATTGCAAAAAAAAAAAAAAAGGAAATTAAAAGCTGAAGTATTAGAGTGTAGAGAAACGCAAATCAAACGATTGGCACAAATCAAACGATTGGCGCCAATCAAAAGATTGGGTTACACCGTTGCTAAAAATGGAAATTGAGCTCTGGGGTACTAGACGGAAAGGAAACGAAATAGAACGCAAAGGTATAAAAGTCCAGGAACGATTAAAACAATAATTTGTATAAGACTGATTCATTAACCATTAACACCATCTGATACTCAGGACGTAATGCAATAAAAAAAAAAAAAGAACAAAATTTGATTGACAGAGTAAAAACATCCGAATCCGAATCTCACTAATTCATGGGGACTCATACCGTGTAACAGATCGTCCATCTCTCCGGGTCGCCTTCAAGCAGAAGTTGAAAGGTAAGTTAAGAGTAAAGAAAAAAAAAAGAAGTTCGTATACAGTAAGTGAGGGAAAGTATATTTAAACCATCTTTAAAGTAACCAATAGCTATTATTTTTCTGTCCTTACAAGTACGAAGAGTTTGGGATCAAACCCGATCCAGGTTATCATTCTAAATGGCCCGAAACACGCCAGGTGGAAACTGCACATAAAAGTACATTATGTATTGAACACCAGATTTGGGTATTTTTTAAAGGCTCTGAACTATGTATCCGATTTTACTAGGACGTTGTTGCATAAATAATTAAAATCTTTTTTTTAATGAAAATTAATAGTTACAGATTGTGTAAATCCGATACACTGTACCATAGGTACTAATTTCATAGAAATAATAGTTCTATCTAATAAATATTTCTTTTTACAATAAATGCACATAGGTCTAGATCTACTTATGCTCCAACTGTCCAACAGACTAAGGGATAGGGGACGGTGAAGACTAAAGTAAATCGCTAGCTATATAGAGAAGGGGTGTGGGATATTAAATACAATTATCTAAAGTGACAAAACCCCACATATTTAGCCATATCTGTGAATACTGGAGGATCATTTTAATGTAATGGCATCAAAAAAAATTAATTACTATTAATTAAATGAATTGGTTAGTTTTTTTTATTGATTTGGTGATAGTCATCATCAATAAATAATTGTGCAAAGTTTCAACTTTTTCCGAAAATGGGTGTGGAAGAAATAACGTATTCAAAAGTTTTACCAGACAGACAAACAGACAGAGTGACTTTACATAATTATAACTAAATGCTGTCTGTCTCTTGATCTAGATTTAGACCTAGTAGAGTTAAATTCTTGAAAATATATTTTCTGAGAGTTTATCAATGAATTCCAATTGAAATGATGAAATTGGGTTTAATGGCTTTAAATAGGGTTTAATGGCTTCAAATAGGGTTTAATGGCATCAAATATATAAGTAGATTTAGGCCTACTAGATTTACGGTCTCCTTGAGTTGCTGTTCGCCACCATATCATCTCTTGCATAGAAATACGAAAGAAATAAACTGCAAGATCCAGAACTTTTGAAAAAAGGGAGGGGAATTTTTTTTTCCATTCATTAACCATCTAATAGGCTTGTCTTCGAATCCGAAGATTAATGAGGAATACAGTGTTTCCCGTGGCTGTGCAGTCCCAGCTGTGACCTACATATTTTGCCACATCCAGGGCAAGCAAAACCATTGTCCGCAGGTGGTCGGTTTAGATTTTCTTTTCGTCGTCTGCGTTTGTCCTAGGCGACAGATTTTCTTTTGGTCTCAAATGTGTATCCCGCGGCCTTTGTGAGTGACCTCCAGCTGTCTCGTTCCGACGCTGCATGCAGCCAGGTGCACTCTTCTATGTCAGCCAAGGAAAGTTGACGCCTAAGCTGGTCTTTGAAGGGTTTCCGTGGGGCGCCTCTATTACGTCGACCACCTTTTAGCTCACCAAAAAAAGACTGCCTTTGGCATACGTTCGTCTCCCATACGGTATACGTGCCCTGCCCAGCGTAGCTGTCGAACCATAAGAAGTCCCTCTATACTGTCCATACCGGCGTTCGCAAGGACATCGCTGTTTGTAGTGCGGTCCTGCCATCGTATGTCCATGATGGAGCGCAAGCATCTTTGGTGAAAGCGCTCAAGAAGTCTTAGCTGTTTTCTATATAGTATCCATGTCTCAGAGACATATAGAAGGGTTGAGAGAACCACCGCCTGGTAACACATTTATTTTTGTAGGTAGGCGTAGCGATTTGTTCTTCCAAACTTTCACCTAAGGACGTCCAAAAGCGCTACTGGCCCTGTCCAGACGGTTATCAACACCCCATGTAAACTGTACACCAATTGTGTGATTTTGTGTACGAAACTGAGGGATAGAAGGGGTGATCGACGTAAGTTCCCCCCTCCCGACACACACACCATATATGTGTAGGTGTATATATGTCATACTTTAACAATATAGCTCATTAGGCTAATACAATAATTGTAGGAAGTCATACAGGTCTAGTCTGTGTTGTGTGTCGTTGCTTGGTTTTTGAGAGGCTTGGCTTGAGTCAATGCCACTTAATCTCTCGAAGGTCAAGGCTGAGTGCCAGAGGCGGCCTTTTATCAGAGCGAGGGGCCCTGGGCTAGTGTCCTATGCGGGGCCCTGATTCTATATACACCGTACCACATCACGTTAACTGGCTTGTCCACCTCTAAAGCTGCAGGACCTATTTTGCTACTAAATATAGTACCTTACGCAGGTACTGTACTATTGACCTTTCACTTGTTAGGACTGTATTGTCATTGTTCTGCATTTAATATTTCGTCCTTTAAGGTTAGTAAACGTAACTAATGATTCAGAAACATTTTGCATGAAAAATGAACAAACTAGATAATAATAATTGCTGCTTAATTAGATAATAATAATTGCTGGAGTCTTAAAGTAAGAAAGAAAGAATTACGGAGGAGAATCAGAGCGCTGAGAATCAGAAAGAGTTTGCTTAGAAAGTCATCAGACAGATTCAGTCACGGAACTTTCCTGGCTTATCGCTATGCACTAATAATACTATTATCTTCTCTTCCGATGCGCGGCCCGAATGCCGAAGCTAAATTGATGTTCTTTTAGAACAAGGAGTGCGTTAGAAGCTACAGTTGTCCTTTGACTTACGGGTTTTCAAAATAAAGAATGAAAAAAAAAATACTCCCGCGTTTTTTTTTTTTTTGTTTTGATTTTTTTTTTTTTAGCACGGGTTTCCCACTGCCACCCGATGTTATAAATACACAGTTGCCTATTGGAAACAACAACAACAAATAAATACGCCATTGAAAAACTTTCTGGATGCTGATCGGCCGAAATAACTTTATAGCACATTAACTGGTTCAATCAAAACCAATCGTTATAGTAGTCCTCAACACTGACCTGTGACGTCACATCCTGTGTAGACCAATAGCTTATTGCCCACAGATCGTGACATCAGAGACAGTTTGAGCAAAGAATTTTAAGATGTATGGGAAATAGTAGATAAGGAGATTAAAGTGTTAGAGGATGCCTTGTGATACTATTCGTATCCAAAAATAGTGTACGTATATGAAATTAAATACCACGAAATTTTAATTTCGCGGTTGGGTCTCGGAACGTATCCCCTTGAAAATAAAAAAAAAAAATTTTAATCATTTTTATTAATAAAAAATCATTTTTTCAAAAGTTGCATTTATGTTAACAATACTATAAATGACCCATGACACTTTATGTAGAAATAACTACATTTAATCGGATGTCGTTTCTTTACAAAATAAACAATGTTAATTGGTCGCTTCCGACTACTTGTTTTCAATGATGCTAAGGTGAACTGTTAAACAATGATAGCCTCGTATAATGAACAGGTCATAAAATGCTGTCTTTATTGAAACTGAACGGTATTAGAAATATAAGAAAATGTCATGTTAAGAGCTTGCATGTTAATTGGTATCATATTGATGCCGGAAAGGCTTCCAAAATATTGAGTAACAAGTCCTAGTTAATGAGAACTGATCTGGATTGCGAAGCTTAAGAGGACAAGAAAATCTACGATTGCGGGACCCCTCTCAGGCGCGAGGCCATAGGCGGTTGCCCCACTTGCCACCCCTTATGGCCGCTACTGCTGAGTGCAAAGACAGGTTGTTTTGATTTTATGCCATCTAGTTTGTTTTTAAATAATTCTTGTTGTTTAGTGTAAAACTAACGCTAACCAAAAACCAAAATATACTCATGCATCCGAAAACGACAACATACAATATTAGTTAGTCCAAGTTGTTATTGGGGTTTGTCATATATTTTGCTTCGTTATATATTTGGCACAAAAAAAAATGGGAAGTGGGGGGGAGAGATAGTCTAAGTGGCCAGTTTGAGCGCTGTTGCAAATCATAAAATTTAAGAGAGCAAGTGATTGAGGAAAAAAATAATGTCATTTACTAAGCCGCTTTGTTCTTTTACTACTCTCGCCCCACTTCTCACTAATTAAAGCATGACCTGTTGTGTGTGAAACTTAATCTAGACCGTTAACACACTGTGTTATAACCTAGATATGACACATTAATTACAGTTTTAAAACATGTATTACGGTCTCTCTTTGCGAAAAAACCTGGCAACTTTGTGGCAGAAGTAAACATGTTTTTGTGGCCTAAGCCGGCCTAAGGTTTACTTTGTTTGGTGTCGTGTGGCCCCATATTCGTAGTCGTAGTCGTAGAACGACTATGGTTCATCACGCACACTTCCTCGCGTGGCTGTGGAGCCCTATTTTGGAGAGACACTCCCGTCCACAAGTATAGCAGATAAAGGTGGTCTTCGCTACAGTGGTAGAGGAGCTGGCCATTTTCCGCGTTGTCCGCTTTTCTTCCAGAGCTGAGGCCCAATGCTCTTTCGCTGTCCATAGCCTTCTTGGTCACTGTCTCTCTCCATCTGATGCGGTCTAGAGCTATGTCTATGTAACTTAGGTGGGGGCGACCAGTTTTTCTTGACCAGTCGCAAGTTATCCGTAGAGGATGACTTTCGGTATGCGATTGTCCTCCATCCGGCGAACATGTCCAAGCTAGCGCAGGCGGCGTTGTCTGAGGGCTGTAAAGATGCTGGGAATACTTGTTCGTGCAAGGATCTCAGTATTGCACACTTTTTCTTTCCATGTGATTTTCAAGATCATACGAAGACATCGCAAATGGAATGAGTTCAGTCTTCGCTCTAGCTTTGCGTAGGTGGTCCTTGATTCACTGCCATACAGCAGCGTGCTCATAACGCATGCCTTGTAGACTTCCATTTTGGTCGCTGTAGTTAGCTTCTGGTTTTCCCAAACTCTTGATCTGAGTCTAGACTCAAGGACATCATAAAACATACGAATTCAAACAAAAAATACCCAGGCACCACACCCCAACGAATGATACATTATGGGTTTTTATTGTTAATGATACAAAGCAAGCCTAAGTTTACCATCATAATGAGCTTAATCAAATTGACTGTATAAGGAATTCGTGTTTCAATTTGTAAACCTTTTTCTTGAGGACAAAATATGGACTTAGCTTAGTTATCAAGCGTTCTGGGAAATAATTGTTAGTTTATAAATAACTCTTAGTTTCGGTTTCGATTTCTAACCCTCACTCGGAGTTTATCTTATATAATACAGACCATGCTGCTCACTCGGAGCTTATCTTATATAATACAGACCATGCTGCAATTCCAAGCATCAATTTCCACGTCGGCTCATTAGGGTGGCGGCCCACATCTTCTTAAAGAGTCATCTGGTGTTGTACATCGTACTTGGAACACCAAGGCCAGCAAAAGCGAACAACAGCTCCCTTTCACCAGCCTGAAATGGGCTTTTGCGGGTTCCCCCGACCCGCCCCCCCTGTCCGATTAGGGGTGAGACTCGTGGTTAAAACTTAGTTTTTGCAGCGTTCACTTCCAATGGACACGGACACTTCGGACTCGTTGTTTACCTATGTACTATACCAGGCAGCCCCGTGGAGGCTTACGCCATTCATGAAACGAACCCTTGTGGGACAGCGCCTGGATATTGACAGGTCTTTGTAGGAGCTTTCTTACATCTCCGCAAGTGAAAGGGCAGTGTTCTCACACCACCTTAGGCACTCCCACTGGAGCTTTTTTTCGCCACCCACTTTGCCTTGTCGTCCCATCATACGACCGTTTCCACCCAGGCGCCACGTTGAGGCAGGGCGGCCCTCAAGACATTGGCCCAAAATGGACATATAGAAGGTCATAGAAGGTCTGAACACTTGCCTGCAACGTCACAGCCTGGAGGAAGTAGAGACCAATAGCTTGTTGCCACGTCATAGTTCTGTATGACGTGATAACGTGATATCTGTCTCCACTGTCCCCAGGTTGCGACGTCACTGTCTCACAGGTCAGAGTTGATGTCCTACTATAACAATTGGTCTCGGTCCGCCCCTGCTTCCCCAATCACGTTTTCCAAAATTGATATGACGCCCATGGCACCCATTAAAAATAAATAAATGTGAAGCTCATGTATGCACCTATTAAACTGTCTTTGCATATTCAAATTCAAGCATGTGATCGAGTCGCGACATGGCTGTAGCCGTTGTGTATTTCGGCTGTAACATCTTCGAAGTTGGCAGGGCGTGTGTCTCATGTATATATTACTAATGTTAGGTCTTTAAAAGCTAAAGGCTAGCGATTACATTTTTCCTATAGCCAGTAGGCAAGGCGAAGTGGGGTAGACTTAAGCTTCGGTTCAAAAAAGATAACGTCTTGCCTAGCTCACATATCACCAGCAACAAAGATAACACTGACAAATCACGATCTAGAACACAGTAACAAGGAGCGTAGCATACAGTTTTTTTTTGTTGAACCTGATCCAGTATACAAAAGTAAATAGAAATAGTATTAGGCCTACCAGTCGTTCGGTAAAAGGACGACATATCACGTTTTACAAAGCTACGGCCTATTTACCTCCCTCTGACAGTCTGGTACAATTTTTTACATGTTAATTCCTTTCTCGAATCAAATTGAAACTTCTCTCCACTCCTCTCAAGTAGCATTTATTTCCCTTACTATATACGAAACAAAATCAACAATAATTAATTAACTAATTTGTTTTAAAAAATCGATTCCTATTTCGTTATGTACAATTAATTCTAATAAATAATTCTTTAAAGTTTCAACTTGACCCTAGAATAGGTGTGGGAAAAATAACGTGTACAGTTATTTAAGGGGACGAAACCCGACATATTGAGATATAACTGTGAATACTGAAGGATAAGTGTTCCTTGTTGGTATCAAACAAAATGATTAATAGACAGTAATTAACTAACTAATCGGTTAATCTTTTATTGATTCATGGATGTCTACGCCATTTTTTCCCAAACTTTTTCCTTAAAGAAACACTTCGTACATTCTGAGTATTAATCGGAACACGTTCCTTTTCCCCTTTTTTTAAGAGACAGATTTATTCACGTAGTGGTCTATTGGTTAATTTATCCAGTAGTTTGGGGAGGGGGCACCAGTTCAAGCCTCTCGGAACACAGAATAGAAAACACAGCTTGTAAAATGTTTTGTTTTGTTTGTTTGTAAAATGTTTTACATGTTTCGGAAGTTCCTTCAGAGTTGAAGATAATTACTTCCTAGTCCAAACCTCCCGCTGGACGACGGGGGATGGGAGCGGGCAGGGTTTGAACCCTGGACCATCGATAAATCTGAAAGACAGTCCAGCGAGCAAACCTCACGACCAGGAAGCTTGAGAAATACTGGCCTACAACAATGAATAATTTCAAATTGATCCGAGAAGGAGTGTGGAAAAAATAACGTGTTCAAATTGTTTACCAGACAGACAAACAGACAGACTTGATAAGATTTTTATAATAAAAATGAGAATGTAAAAGAAGATAAGCGCTGAGTTGTGTCTGCCGAGCACTCAAAGGCAGTACGGAGACCTTTTCCCGCTTACCCACGCCCCCATAGAAATGTCCACAAAAGACTATGGATCACACTAAATATGTAAACACAACAAGAATATTGGGCAGGTCAAGGACATAGCATTTCCTACCAAAATAAGCTACACATATGACAATGGCTGAGTACTATAAGCAACACATTGCCAAAAACACTGTTCCATAATATCGTTTAAAAAAAAAATCTAGATAGGTTTGGAGAGTAGAAATACAGTATAGCTATAATTAGAAGACTTCAAGTGCAGACGACAAAACCGCCATTCTCGTCTGCATCTCTCTACTCAATTTGTAATCCGCCTTTTTTAAAGCACAGATTAACCAAGATGACATGAGTAAATAACTGTGTTTAAAAAACAAAAGATAATAGATGGTCTAGGATTACTCAAAAAGCAATAAGCTGCTATAGGTGGATATACTCAATGATAATTCGTTTGAAA
>JADKLZ010019686.1:1156382-1167717 GCA_021533235.1 Biomphalaria straminea | reverse complement strand
TTAATGTTTGCATTTTCTCTTTCAAAGTTCCACCCCCCAAAGACCTACAAGATGAAGAAACCTTCAGCAGGATAATTCAAAGTGGCAGCACCAGCTCCTACCTGCCTGTCACTTCAAAGGAGTATTTCAGTTCCTCCACTGCCATACCTGGCCTCAGCAGTCCGTCTCCCGACGTGAGCAAACCCGCTGGCCGCACAGAAGTGACCAGAGCAGAGATGACCACCAGGTGGGATGAACCACCGGGGGGAAAAGAGCTGATCACGAAAAGACTGCCAGAGGAGAGCGTTGTGAGGAGGAGAGACGAGCTGCTGATGGCAGAGAGGGAAAAGTTTTATAAGGATAACAAAGACAGATACAGAAGGTTTCGTCCCTACTCCCGATCTAGTTCTGCCTCTGTGTCTTCAAGAGATTCACGCTCTCCTAGAGGCAGCAGAAAAGTTAAGCGAAGAACGCTGAGCAGATCCACCAGCCGCAGTCGGTCTTTGGATAGAAGCTGGTCTCGGGATCGAGGCAGACGTCGGCGCAGCATTAGAAGCAGATCCTTGAACCGGAGCAGCCCACGCAGAAGTAGGCTTAGCTCCAGCAGAAGCAGGTCCAGGGGCAGACATATCAATTGTAGAAGAAGCAGGTCCCTCAGCAGCTCCAGTAGCAGCCGCAGCCATTCACGGGACAGAAGTAAAAATGTCTTGAACGTCAAAATGAAGTCTCCATCTCCAATAACAGGCATCAAAGAGCTTGACATGTATCTAGGTGGATCCAAGCAATATTTAAAGAGTGTCAAACAGAAGCTGAGCTTGTTAGATTCTTTTTTACCATCAAACACCTCAGCAGCTAAGTATACTAGCTCTAGATCTCCTCCAAGTAGATCTGCAGCTATATACACCAGCTCTAGATCCCCTACTAGATCAGCAACCATGTTTACCAGCTCTAGATCCCCTCCAAACAGATCAACAGCCAAATATAGAAATTCTAAATCCCCCCCTACCCCAAGGTCTCTTGAGGCTCAGCCATATGTGTCAAAATCAAACCAAGAAAAAAGATCTCCAAGAACCCAGAGAAGATCAAGATCAAAATCCTGGTCGAGGGAAAGTCCAACGAGAAGGAGGAGTGACATAAAAAATAGCCATGACCGATCTCCGAGACGCAGCCGTGGACTATCACCCAAACCACGCCATGACCTGTCTCCAAAACCCAGTCGTGGGCTATCTCCGAAACAAAGCCGTGATCTATCTCCCAGACGCAGCCGTGGGCTATCTCCCAAACATGGCGTTAAAAACAGTGATGTGTCTACCATGCATGATATCAGAAGCCATAGTCTGTTTCCCAAACTTGACGACAAAATCAGCCGTGGGCTTTCTCCAAAACAAAATCCCATTGGGTTGTCACCTCAGATAAGAAAACAAGAACTTCTGGGTAAACTGACAGATAAGACTTCCCCTGCAAGGCCCGACCTTGTCAACCCAGTTCGAAAAAGTAGCCCTATTAAGAAAAGCATTGCTGAAGTACAGCCTTTTAATGCAACCATCACAGTTTCTGGATTTGGGAAGTTTGGTCCAAAAGATGCCAATCAGTTTGAGGCCATCGGCAAACAAACAGCCATTAAAAGAGATGATGCTGGTAGTATGAAAACAATGGAAAATGTTCCTCCTGCTGCCACTATGCCGAGTCAAAACTCAAAGACAGATGCAAAAGACTCAGCAACAGTTCTCAAAATTAATGCCAGGAACAAAGTAAACCCATCTTCTAATGTTTTTTCCCCTGCGTCTGATGTTGAACCAGAAGCAAGGCATAATAAAAAGCTTGCTTCAGGTGAGTCTACAGAGATTCCATCCAAGTCTGGCCGCCCTGAAGGAGCACATCCAGGCCAGACTGCAGAGGGCCTTAGTAAGATAATAAAAGAGGAAATCATTGACATTGAGGAGAACAAAGTAGATCAGATGAAACCTTGGCCCAAAGAGATGGATCTGGAGAAGGAGATAGAGAGAAGAGTTCAAGAGAGACTCCGGCAAGAGGAGGAAAAACTCAGGATTGAAAGGAACGAGAGGCTCTTAAAGAGGAAGTTTGATGAGGATGCAGGAGGAGGTCCCTCCAGGAGGTACAGCGAGGCATCCAATGACAAATACCCCAACAAATTGTACTCTGACAGAGTGGATTACCAAAACAAATACAACCCAAATCATGGGAAAGGCTACACACCTCGAGGCACGTTTAGGGAAAGATTTTGGAGGGGGCATAATCAGATGGGTAGGAACTACAACTCTTACTCTCAGGGGGAACCAGCATCTTCCTCTAGAGATCAAAAAAGATATAGGTCTCGTTCTTCATCTAGGGAACGTAAGAAACATAGATCTCGTTCTTCATCCAGGGAACGCAAGAAACATAGATCCCGATCCTCATCTAAGGAACGCAAAAGATACAGGTCAGGATCTTTGGAAAAAGACAGCAGAGTTAGGTCAAGGTCAAGGTCCAAAGAGAGTCGGAGAAAGAGGTCAACATCAAAAGATTTTAAGTCTGGGTCCGAAAAAAAGACAAAATCCCAAGAGCGCTCCATCTCCAAAAATAGATTCGATCGCAAAGAGCCCTCTAGGGATAATTCAGCTTCTGAATCGAAGGAGTCTCTGAAGAAAGATAAGTCTCCAGGTGGGTCACCTGTTACTTCCCCTTTGAGGGCCCAACCTAGGCCTCTTTCTCCCTCTGCCAACCCAGAGGTCCAGGCTCCACATTCCAAATGGGAAACGGCAGATAAAGACAGCTCGGCAGAGAAAGACAGCTCGGCAGAGAAAGAGGACAGCAAAAAAACAGAAAGCCTGACAGAGTTGGAGAAGTTTCTCATTGACTTGAAGCACCAGAAGAAGAAACAGTGGATAGCTGAAGGGAAGCTGAAAGAGAAAGAATAGAGGATGTTGTCTTGGTTAGGCTGATCAGTTAGAATTGGATGCTATTGACTGAAAAGTATAGTTTTCAATACCAAGGCATAGCTTTTTTCATGTTTTTGTTTTGTCAGACCTACAAAAGGTGACCTGATGGTACTTTCTATGTACAAAGACACAAGACTCATCTTTTGATTTCATTTCATTTTTTTTAGTTTAAATCGGCATAGAGCTATCAAGTATGAAGCCTTTGTATGGTTTAACAGAATATTACGTACTGGTACACATTTGTTGTTTTCATACAATCTATTTATAATAATAAGGCTTGTCCAAAGATTAATGAGGAGTGCAGTATTTCCTGTGATTAGCAGCCCCAGCTGTGACCTACATATTTTGCCACATCCAGGGCAAGCACAACCATTGTCGGACTGTGGGATATGCTAAGAAAGACACGATCGTTAACTGGCCTGTGGTTAGCTAGAATCTATCCAATCTGTAGTTAAATATCTGTAATTATATGGAAAATGGTCCATGTATTTCATTGAATGTCTAGGGTCAAAGTTTTATGATTGTAGATTATTCATGGTCAAGGACTTACTTATCAGCCTGGAACTTGCATGTTTTTTTTATTTTATTTTTGTAGTTCTAATAATGAACTTGTCAAATGCTGTTTGTCCAGATTGCAATGAAAAATATTTAGTGCCTGTATATTCTATTTTAATCTTACTAAGTGAACTGTACTGCAAGATACATTCATTCAAATTAAAGGTGGCAGAGTCAAGTTCATGAAATGAATCACAGTAATCTAGTTAATGAAATGAATGTGTTTGTTAAATACTAGAGCAGTCAGCTAAACCAAAGGTTTTAAGTTTTGGGACAAGTCCCTCTTAGCCTGACTCTTGCTGAGACTACTTCTGTTTTCTGTCAGGAAATGAAACTTCAAAATGTTTAAAGTCCGTGCGTTGTTTGTTCTTATTCCATTGATAACAAAATGAATGTCTGTAGTATTGAAATAAACTGTATGATTCAACAGACTAGAGTTTTGTCTTTCTTCCTGTGGAAATGTGTGTGTGCCCTGACACACTGTGTTCAAATCACCAAAACACCAAAAAGACAGTAGTAGGACCATGTTTATTAGAATGACCATAACACTGAGGACCACTAAGTCACATGTACAAAATGTTCAGTACATATAGTACACAATGTTTTATAGTACAATGGGTGAGAATAATGGAAACATGTATTGAGATCTTCCACTGTGAAATAGATTGATTACTGAGATCACTTGCAACTGTTTTAGCCAGGAGTGTCGCCAATGTACTTGAAGAATAAAAGCCATTGCAGGGCTTCCTCTGGGCAGAGGCTGAGAAATATGTCACAGATCAAACAAATTGTTGACCCTACAGGTTTTATCTCCTATGTCTTCAATGAGACAAAGAGAGCAGGGCAGATGGGATGGGTAGTTGTTGAGGACAGTTATATGAAAGCAAATTGGCATTTTAATTACATTACGTCAGGGAAGAGAGCTACAAAATACATTTTTGTAAAAATGTCCTAGTGTAGTGGCTACTACCACCGAAACAAAGCTTTGGTCAGCAGTGATGGCCAGGAAATATTATGCCCAAAACAAACATACACATTTACATATATGGTATGGCACTAAACATTATGGCAGCTTAGAAAATATGAAAAGGGGGAACTGGAGTTATGCTTTTGAAAAACCAAACCTACAAAAGATTGGTATCACAAGACATTGAAATATAACATTATTTACATCCAACAAACATAATTGATGGGAACAGAGTAGAGCCAAGTCATGTGATCTCTTGAGTAGACATGCCAAGTTCTCTGACAAATAGGATAAAATGATGGAAAGAAGTCACTTTGTACAGAATGTAGAAATAGAGTGGGCAAGTAATGACATGATGAATGTAATGATAGGACTTAGTCACTTGGACTTGGCTAACGCTCTAGAATGTTTACACCAATACGAGATGTAATGAGAATCTAGATGTTAGTGGAGAAGAAATACAAATCATCTTTTTTGCCTTTTAGGGTCCAATATTTTCTAACATGAATAGACCTAGAAGTAAAAATCATTTTTGTTAGGGGTGATTGTATTCCTCTGTAAAGTCTAAAAGACAATTTACAAGCTTTTTGTTGTGAACAAAACATTTTCCAATCAATTTTCTATACCTAATTTATAAAATTATGATTAAAAACTGAAAAAATAGGAAACAAAATTTTAACAATGAATCATTTTCCTGAATGACTTTCGCTATTCACACTAAAACAAAAGACAGATAGATCTGGTTGAGCGTATTGGTCACAGTAAATCTGCGATTGTGTGACCCAGCCTTTAATGATTATACAACAGAGCATGCCGCTATAATGGACCAAAAAAAAATGATGATTCCTTATAACATAAAAATCATTGTTCAAGGCCTTTAAATGTATAAATTAAATGTACAAGCATGGCATAATAGTCACAGACTAAATACAAGATTGCCTGATGATAGCCATCTAAAGTTGGACAATGTCTTAATGATAATCTTGTACACAAGGATGACATTGAGGGTTGTTGCTCACAGAAAGTAAATATTAGGTCAGATCATTTCATGAGATGAACAAGAAAAGTTGGAGTCATCAGCCCTCCATCACAGATTGTGTTTGACGCACTGGCCTCAAGGATACATATATGCAGAACACATTGGTGTTACTTAAGACCAGTCGTTACAGAAGGCCTGACTGTGACGTCGCAGCCTGTGGGCACTTTAGACCAGTAGCTTGTCTTGATATCGAACTAGTGACTTGGCAACCAGCTATGGATCTAAACTGCCAACTTCTTCTAGCCAGATTTGTGCTGCTGAGCTGTCAGCTCTGTTACAGACTGTGCCAAGGAAAAATAGTGTGCTGTTCTCTTCAGTAGTTCAGCACTGCCGTACAGGGTGTTGGTTATGTTGGGCTGTAGTTGTAGTAGGATCTGCCTCAGGTGGATTAAGAAGGGGCATTCAAAGAGGATATGGTTTACGGTTTCATAAGGGTGGGCACGGTGTCTACAAAGGGGGAGTTGTGTGGGATTTATTTTGTTAAGATGGTAATTTGACAAGTCTGTGTCCTGTTCTAAGTTGGATGATTTGCTCTTTGCGGGGGAGGAAGTCAATACTGTCCAGTTTGTTAGGCAAAGTCATTTCTTTGTATCCTAAACTGCTGACAGGTTGCAACGTCATAGATAATTGATCAGACCTTCTATAACGAATGGTCTCGATTTATGGGTACTTCAGTTGAAGCAGAATGGCCAACAACTGGTGGTCACACATGATAGAAATTAGTCTTTGAATAAACAGTCTGAGTTCATACAAAATATCTATAAACATGATCTAAATATGTATAGAAATAAATACATCTTTACAAAAACAACAACAACATATGCCTCTTTCTGGCTATACAACTTATTAACAAATATATTATCACCGGTAGACTTCACCTTGTATAAGATCAGTCTACTTTGGTAGGTTTCAATAGTTTATTTCAACTGATATGACTTTCAGTAAATGTTAGCTCAGAAAAGTTACACAAGCATAGCATTAAATAAAAAAAAAAATCACGTCAGA
Organism: Biomphalaria straminea; assembly: GCA_021533235.1. NCBI lineage: Eukaryota > Metazoa > Mollusca > Gastropoda > Planorbidae > Biomphalaria > Biomphalaria straminea. Next base: position 1,161,233 of record JADKLZ010019686.1, on the reverse strand, counting down.
AACAGATGCTGAAAGCCAGCGGCAGACACTAAGAGTTTGAGCTTTTCCCTACGGGAGAGCAACCCTTAGACATTTTTAACAGGCGTTAAGTAAAAGTCACTTGTGGAATGGTTCGTTATAGAAAAGGTATTTATAAAACACTAAACACTATGTCTCTAAACACTCAGAGTATTCTGTTTGACATGATCAACTTTCTGAAGAGCACAGCAAAGATGTTCAAGTCCATGTCTCAGCGCTGTATACCCTCCCCGGATGCCTCAAGCTGCTTAATACGAAGGCTGACAAATGCTTGTGTTCATGGAAAGAATCCACGCTGTAGTCAGGACTAACTAATTTCAAGTTCTCCGTTCATTTTCTGAATAAGGTTCAGCCACATGTGATCTAATGTCTTCACAGGCCTGAAGAAGAAGAACAAATGTTAGTGCAAAAACAAAATCATGCAGCATACCTGCGATATCTAGGGGAAAAAAATTGTTCAATTGTACAGATTTTCCCCCCTAATTAAGTTCTAAGTCATTTGGTGGTGAGAAAGCTAAATGCATTAAGTTGTGCTAAACAAACAAAGAAAAAAAAAAACTGGTAAAATATTTCTAATCACATTTATTATTAGAGTCTAGATCTATTACAAATGTAATGACAGGACTGATCCAAACTAACTGATATAACTACGCTTAATATAAACTTCGTTGTTTGTTTTTAAATATTTAAAAAAAAATAAAATGTTATTCTTGTTAACTCTATAAAATCTACTGTCTATTTTCTTCTTCTCCTTCTTCGTTCTCATTGTTATGTTAGAGGGTTTAGATGACTAGACCAATATGTCAGATGAACTGCGCAGTGGTTTCCAAATCAGGGAGCTCTCATAGTTTTCTTTCTATTAGGGTGAATTGGGGCCAGCGCCTTATACGGGCCTCTTGGTAAAGAGAGCGCAGTGTTGGAGGGCATTACCTGGTGATACTCCACATGGGCAGATTTCACTGGTTCCAATTTTGAGCTTCCGGTACACGTGTTGTCGCATTCTGTTGTGACCGGTCCACTGTCTATTTTAATTGAACAAGTTTTTGAGCTCTCCAGATTAATAAGATTCAAATGTACTCCTCTTTCCCCAGTGTTTACCCCCCCCCCCCCATATACTCCCTGTCTTGACAGGCCAATACAATGTTTGGTATCAGACATAAATACAGTCAAACTTCTTAGCACATTCTCTTACATGTAAGGCTCTATCCTGTGGTGACGGGGGGTCTCCTGTTCAATGTCCAGCTCGGAGCTATCCTTCAGTGTGTTCACATCAAACTTCACAAGCACTAGAGACAGAGGGTAATCAAATTATTTCACATAAATTCAAGGATAGTTCATCTAACAGCATTCAAAGAGAGAAGGCGGAAGAATATATTAGCTCCATTTGTTTTCCTTCATTTAAAAATAATTTTGTAGCTCAAGTACAAAATAAAACATTGAATTTTAAAAATTCAATTAAAGTGGAAATTGATTTATGTATTAAAAAGAGAGGGCATTGTGGCTGTGTGGTAAAGTGCTTGACTTCCGAAATGGAAGTCCCCATTTCAAATCCTAAGATTTTTAATTTCAGGCTCTTTGGGGTGAGTCCACCCAACTCTAATGGGTACCTGACTTTAGTTGGGGAGAGTAAAGGCGGTTGGTCGTTGTGCTGGCACATGACACCCTGCTTGTTAACTGTAGGCCAAAGAAACTCAAGGCTTGACAGGGGAACTTATTGCATCATTATCTCATGTCATGATGTTGAATGTCAAAATGCAGGAGCTCTAAAGAGATCAAGCACCCTGGAGCCCCAAATTCCTAGCTACACCACTGCCATAAAGGCTGCTGAATGTAAATTTTCAAAATATCATAATATTTAACTATATAATACCCACACACACCAAAAAAAAACAATGTCTAAATGCTTACATGCTTCGATGGGACCAATCTGACGAGCTTTGTTTACTAGTAGTGTGGGGGTGAGGTAAGGAGGAATTCTGGGATAGATGACGTTTGGGTCATCACAAGTGTACAGGCCGAGTGTTTGTTGAAGCAAGTGGAAATATGGATTGGAGAGTGCAGACTCCAGCTCTTCATTCCATGGTACAATGGGTATTGGTTTGTTTTGTACTGAAACAAGAAAACAAAGAAATGTTTAAAAAAAATCTTACATGTAAGTGGTCATACTTTGAATGAGCTACTAAACACTAAAAAGACCTAGATATTACAGCAGTTCATTATGACTATATGTACTGAAGGAGGCGCGGTGGCTGAGCGGTAAAGCGTTTGGCTTCCAAACCGGGGGGTCCCGGGTTCAAATCCTGGGATTTTTAATTTCGGGATCTTTGGGCGCTTCTGAGTCCACCCAGCTCTAATGAGTATTTGACATAAGTTGGGGAAAAGTAAAGTGGTTGGCTGTTGTGCTGGCCACATGACACCCTCATTAACCATAGGCCACTGAAACAGATGACCTTTACATCATCTGCCCTATAGACCACAAGGTCTGAAAGGGGAACTTTCCTCTTTTTACTTATAGGCACATAAATGTCTGATGAAGATCACTTCTACATCCTGAAAAATAAAATTAAAAAAAGAGGATTGAAACTTACAGGCATAAAATTTAGCAACAGGCTCCTCAACATTGATTCTATAGGTAGGATCTTTAATACCTAAGACAATGAAAACAAAACATCAATATTAAAAGTTGACAATTACAAATGTCTTCATTACTCTATCTAGCTATAGAACTTGGCTTTTTTTTTTTGTTTAAACACAAAAGGTTATATTTTTTTAAAGTTAAAAACAACAATCTAGGAAACAAAATAAAAATGTTTAAAACAGATATAAATGGACGTAAAAAAGTCAAAGAACCTAGTTTGACATAAGCAGCCTCGAGCAACTGTTTTTGAAGCCATTTCAAATGTGGTTCAAATCCAAGAGCCTGGAGTTTATCCAACAGGAAAGGAATTAAATGATCCTCCGGTAAAGACGACAGTTCCAGCATGATGCTTTTGTTTTCATGGAAGTCTTCAATGTCCTGGAACTGTAACACAAAAAAAAAAAACAGAACTTGTTAGAAAACAAAACCAGTCAAGTTAATGTAAAGTCCTTCATACATATAAGATTCCATTGGTAAGTTTTGTCCAATATTAAACTTAGTACTATTCAATTAAGTGATCAGTACCTTGCCCCCAGTAGTAGATGAAACCTGGGAGTTAGATATAGAGCTTGATGAGACGTCTAAGAAACCATTATCACTCAGATATTTGGACACCTGGAACACAGTAATAAATACATAGTAGAGATGAACAGACATTGTTTTACAAATCAGCATGAATTATGTATATTTTGTTTGCGATGGTATATTACATTTGCAATCATTAAAATGTTTTGTTAAAATTAATGCACATTGTTAGATAATACATTTACTCTTTCTCTCCATTATTATTTTCCATGCTCGGAGGGGCTTATTCATTTTGCTCATATGTATTTCGCTACCCTGTTCTGATTAAACTTTTATAACTTTTTCCTTTGTTATGAGAGAATCTTATATTTGGTAAAGAATTTAAGGGGCATGCACACCCTGTTTTAGAAAAAAAAAAAAACTGATGTGTATAAAACCAAATTAAAATTGTGTTTTGGATAATGGAATTTAAAAATAAAAACTTATTGACAAATCTCTTGAGAAGTAAAGCAATATTTTATGACCCAAATTGAATTAAAAGTAATTTTTTTATGATAGCTATTCATATTTTCACAAAACATAATATATAACATATAAAACATTTCAATTAATTGTCATGAGCCACTATCCCATGTCATCACTCCACGAAAAGTTTATATAGAAAAATAGAGCCTTTTTTAAGCCCCTTCTTCTTTTAAAACATTGTTATTGGTAAAACACATTGAAAATTTAAAAGCTCTTTTTCCAAAGGGAAACTATTCAAGATTAAATTATGAGTAGTTTAGAACACTTATGGATAGCAAGAAAACCAAACAGCTGACTTTTTGTTGTAAGCATTGATGATAATTTCATCAATAAGGCTGCAGAATGGAGTAAAACCAACAATGGTATCGTCGATTAGGAGAGAAAGAGTTAAATAACTATAAACAACTATACTGAGAAATACTTTTCTTGTATAAAATATATATATAAATAAAAATATATATATATATATTTTAAACCCTTTCACACTTAATTTTGACATAAATATATATGAATATTAAAATCATTTTAAAAAAAAACATTTATTGGGTTCAGCACAACATAAGGTGCCAATCCTCCAGTATCTATGGAGTGTTCTACAAATGCCCCACCTGGCTGGCTGACTTTGAGTAGCCATGATCCCGTAGCCTCCTGGTGACCACGTCCACAATGTTGCTGCTACCCTCCAGCTCAGACATCCAGGTAAACATCAGGATCTGTTCATCATCACTGAACTCCTCCACGGAGCTGGAGCTGCTGATGTTCATGGAGCTGGTGGGAGATCAACACACAGGTGAACAATCAACACACACATGAACAAAAACAATCAATACACACATGAACAATCAATACACACATGAAAATTCAATGCACACATGAACAATCAATGCACACATGAACAATCAATGCACACAATCAATGCACACGTGAACAATCAATGCACACAATCAATGCACATGTGAACAATCAATGCACACATGAACAATCAATACACATGTGACCAATGAATGCACATGTGAACAATCAATGCACCAATGAACAATCAATACACACGGGAACAAACAATGCACACAGGAACAATCAATGCACACGGGAACAATCAATACACACATGAACAATTAATACACACATGAACAATTAATACACAC
>JADKLZ010019686.1:1136460-1151118 GCA_021533235.1 Biomphalaria straminea | reverse complement strand
GGAATGAGCTGAAAAGAAAACTATTGACCAGGGAATGAGCTGAAAAGTAAACTATTGACCAGGGATTTGAGAACTGAACACACTAATACTCTTAAAGAAACAACACATTAAAGTATTCTATAAAAGCTATGAATTTTTGTTATCAAGATGGAAAGATGTGGGCTTACTGTTTTATATGACTCAGCATACTGAATCCACTGTGTTCCCCAATATAGCCCTGAGCCAGCCACTCTTCTATGATCAGGATGAAGACATGGTTAGTCTGTACCAGGTCCCTTAAGTACACTACATTCTGCTCTTCTGAGATGTAGTGACCAATCAGAAGAACAAACAAGTTATGCAAATCAGTCATGTGACTCAGGCATTCTGAAAAGAAGAACAAAATAGTCTTGGATTATATCCAAAAGATAAGTAACAGGGCTTAGTTTTATGCAACATCAAACACACCAAAATTACATCATACTAACCAAACCTCATAACAGTTCCTGCAATTCTTTTATGCAGAATACATACCTATAGGCTAACCTTAAGTAAAAGGCAATACTCAATTGAAGTAACGGTCAATGCCATTGTGGAACTTTTAAAAAGAGCTAGGGGTGAAGTGGTCCTGGGCAATGCCTGTCTGTTGGGAGAAATGACTGTCAGTGAATTAAATTCTATCCAAGACAAAGAGGAATGGAGAAATATGGTTGACAGTTCATGTGTGGTGCCCCAACAGACTAAGGTATAGGTAAATCATTCATGATAATAGTCTGACCATACAATAAAGTGTAGATCACTTAGTATCTGGTAAACATTTTTTGATACACAACTATACATATTTTAATAAAATAAACACAGCTTACTTTGCAGATTCTGTAAATAATCCATTTTGCTGTTGGCCAGGAGGGTACGAAACAGTTGGTTCAATGTGCAGACCACCAGGTGCATTCTACAGAGGACAAAGAGGCAACACACAATGTTAAGGGGAGCTGTGTCCATTCAGCCCTAGCACATATTCATTCTTGCATACATCCAAATGAAACAAATCCTTTAAGCAGAGTGGCTACTAAAACTTTAACCTTTTCAAGACAAACAAGACCAATCCTAAACAACACATTTTTTTGCTTCTCTTTCCCCCCCCCCCTTTCGGGACACTCAGAAAACTAACAGCACGAAAAAAATAAAAATGTAATGGGCTAAACCTAGAATATGATTAAAAAATTGTTGTCAAAAATATATATCTATATGTTTTGTGTATTTGTCCATTATGAGTTGAATTATGAGTCCAGCAATTTTGCCATAATTAACTCTTTCTCCCCTAATTATATTCCTCGTTTCGATAGTATTATTCATTTTGCCCCAATGTATTTCTGTATCCTGTTATGATTAAATTGCAATAACTTTTTTGTTCGTTATCAGGAAATGTTATATTCGGTATTGAATTGCAGGAGAAAGCAAGCTCTTTTTTTACACAACACAATTTAAAGTTTATAAATCCAAATATCAATTTAGTTTAAATTGGGGGTCAAAATCAATGTTGGCATCGTTGATTAGGAGGGAAAGAGTTGATAAAATTATCTCATTATTACAAATTGAATATGTGATTGATATGTATCAATGTAGCTAGTGGTTGTAAATAATGTACCAAAGATGTGAACAACAAACAGACTGGGCAATTGTGAAATGTGGTATTCACATCACCCTCAGGAGTTCTACAGCCTGCACCAACCTATGTACTATACCAGACCAGGGCTTGTGTAACATTACCTGTGGCCAGACCTATCTTCAACTAAATCGATTCCCTTGCTCCTGCATAAGTACTATACAAGATCAGGACTGGTGTAACATTATCTAAGGCCATACTCTTATTCTTAACTAGATCAACACCCTTGCACCTACCTATGTACTATGAGACCAGGGCTTATGTTTCATTACCTGTGGCCATACTTATCTTTGGCTAGATCCACTACCTAAGTTCTATACAAGACCAGGACTGGTGTAACATTACCTGTGGCCATACTTATGCTTAACTAGCTCAACTCCCTTACCAGGTATGAACCACCCTGCTGATAGAATATAGTCAAAGTATAGAAGTCGACAATTACAAAAAAAAAATAGACAATTTACAATGTGTCTTCTAGAAAACTATTACAATGGAACAATTATTAGTATGTACAATGTGTCTTGTAGGAAACACTATTAAAAAGAAAATTGTTAGTATTTCACTGCTACAGGGTATTAGAAAGGTTTGGAATTTGTTTGCTGCATTAGTAATTTGTTAATGTACTTAAAGGTAATATTGTAAATAGCACATAAAAAGTACAGTTATAAATATTAGAATGGTAAGATTTGGTTATGATAATCGTTAAGAAGTTAGGTCATTTTATATAGTATTTTTTTGTAATCTAAGGCAGGATAAACACAACATTAAAACTCTTATCTATTTTAATCTACTTCAGGATTCAACTGACCCGGCATGATTAAAGCATGACTCATAGTGTGACTTGCAATAAACTACCAGTACATAAGGTACTATTATCTGTACTATTTGTTGTTTTTTTTTGAGGTTTACAATGAAATAAGGCTTTCCAATGTACATTTCACAACCTCACAGCAAACTGGAGGAGGCATAAAGACACACCGGTATGTCTAAATAGTTTCAGTTATGCTATATTTACAAGTAGAATAAATTTTGTAAACCCCGCACAGCTGTATAACTTGCATAACCTGAATGTTATATGCGGGGAAAAAAATTTAATAATCTCAAGATATGCTGCCAAAAATAGAATGAAAATAAATGAGTAGATACAATGAGATTCCATTGTTGTTTTATTTTTTTTGTCTCTTCTATATCCTAAGCCTGAGATGTTACAAATGAGGTGAATCAAAGAAAAGTTATACCCTAAGGAATAACATTTAATTTGATGATGAAATTAAATTAATTTAATATCAGGCAGACTTCAAAAAGACTGTAGAATAAAACTCCTGAAGATGAGTGAACTGCATATACAAGCCTAACTTGAAAATATGAAAACCCTAGAATAGAATTATTTAGATTATACCCATTGACAATATACAGATATACAAAGTCAAGTAACTACTAAAATCAAGTGTTGAATTTTAGTTTCCAATAGCTTTTATGAAGTTTTTTTTTAACAAAGCTAGTCTAATGTCAACATTTTTTTTTTTACAAATAAGAACAAAACAAACTTAATCCCATTCCAGCTTAGAGAAAGGTTGTATGTAAGAACTGTTACTCTTGAAAAGTAAATAGAGTGAAATCTTCTTGATTAGTAAAAATGTTACTAACAAACTATTATGTTAGTCTTTAGTGACTGGTGTTTGACTGTTCATCAAGAGTTCAATTTTAGTCCCAATATTTATAAGTGTAAATTTTGTTCAAAGTTTCAAGATTACAGTTGGGTTAGGACTAAAGTTAGAGCTATATGAGGGTTAGTGTCAATGTTTCAAAACTATTGTGTTTTTTTGTTATTATTGTTTGTCTGCAACATTTGTCATATGCATTGAACTTAGTATGAATTTAAATATATTTATGACATACAAAAACTACAAATACCAATGATACTATATATAGATTTTTTGAGATAACCTATAAGCATTCAGTAGCCACTAAACACAAGAAAGTACATTAACATTTCTCATTAGAACTTTTTACACACTTATTGTTCATTAAACCTTCTACACACTTATTTTCTTTAATACTAATAGGACATTACAAGACTTTGAACAGTCCAATGGAGACCAGTAATCACCTATGTTTCTCTACAGAACAATCTTGTTTCTGTCTGTGTTTCACTGCCAGGGCTTCACAGCACTTGATGCCTTCATACACCAAGAAGCCAAACAGATCCAAGTTCAAAACATCTCTAAAAGCAAAAAGTAACACAATTCACTAAATTTTCACAATTTCAACATAATAAATTTGTTCAAGATCAAATTCATTTCCTTTTTTTTTTTTTTTAAAGAAAAACTAATGATCTAATTTTTATTCTTATATATTTTTTTCTTATGTAGAGGTGAGTAGCAGTTGTCATCAAGACTAAACATTAAACCCTTTGGCAATGTGAAATAGAAAAAACTATATACATGTTTACAGAAATGACAAGTTGGCAAAAAAAATAAAATTTTATTGCTTTTGTATTGCCCACCATTCTCAGTAGGGGGAGGCGCAGTAGCTAAGTGATAAAGCGCTTGGTTTTTGAGCCAGGGGTCCCAGGTTGAAATCCTGGTGAAGAACTGGAATTTTTAATTTTGGGATCTCTGAGCTCCTCGGAGTCCACCCAGCTATAATGGGTACCTTATATTAGTTGGGAAAATGTTAAGGTGGCATGTGGTTAAGCTGGCCACATGACACCCTCGTTAACCACAGAAACAGGATGACCTTTACATTAGCTGCCTAAAAGGAGAACTTTACGTTTTCAGTGGACCATGGTCATATATCTATTGTGGACCATGTGGGGACAAGGGGTGTCTAGGAAAAGGGTTCCACACCAACTTTAAGCACTCAGAAAATGTAAATCAGATACACCCTCACTGATAGATAACAAAAGTGGTTTTTCCTTCAGATCCCATATTATTTGTAATTAACAAACAGAACTAGACTAGCTAAAAAGTATCAAATTGAGCACAGTATAGAAACATATGAGGTGACATTTAACACAAGTCTTAACAAGAGTCTAAACTAGATTACTTGAAGTGGCTGAACTCCAATCCCTGCTGATGAGCAAAACTTAGAAAAAATCCAACAGTCCACATCAGAAACGAGTGATCCAAGATGTTGTCATATTTGGTCAGAAGTGCTTTCTGTAGTAAACAAGATAAAGTTCTGAAGTCAGCAAGTCAGACACATCACACAAAATCCAACTAATACATAAATAAATACAAGAAAAATAGACATTCAAACATTTTCTACATTACAAGAATCAGCAATATATGCCGAACAGAACACTTCATACATTCTGATTATTTAGCGGAACACTTTGCTTAGAGATTAATTCGCTTGGTGGAATACTAGTTAATTAATCCAGTAGCTAATGGAAAAGCTATTTAGGCCAGTGTTACAAGGAACACAGTTTGGGAAATGCTGATTTAAGGAGAATGTTGTTTTGTTGTTAGCAAATCTAAATATAAAATATAGTTACTCTAATCCCAAACTCTTAATTAACAGTCATTATAATCACTTTTCAATTAAACAAACTGCTGGACAAGTGTTGCTTACAATTATTTTTACAATCTTTTACAAAGGGATGAATATAAACATAACAATAATTTTACAAATAAAGCACTATGAAGAGACGCATTGTAATACCATAATCATAACAGACTTAAACACACTAAACACAAGAGTTAAAGTGACAAACTAATCTAAAAAAGTTTTGAACAGAAAGGTCATCTTGAAATGTAAGAGGCATGTTGACTGTCTGAGATCTATGGGGAGCCGGTTCCAAACCTTTGGTCTGTGCTCTGAAAAAGCCTGCAAACAATAACCGTAGTTCACCAGTAGAAGTGTTAAGGCTATGGAGTACAGAGCTCTTTAAGGGACATATGGAGTGATCAGTTCGCTAAGGTACCTACAAATTTTGTATCTAGATGTTCAAGTTTCTTTATTGTTTTGTTCAAATCAGCTTGTGTATTTTGTCTGAGAAGATTCTTGTATTGTATACACTGAAAAGCTGGCTTCTTTAATGATCTTTTTATTCAACTTCTTTTTTCAATACAATATTCCAGAAATTGAAGGAAACAAACTCAAAGTAAATGTTTAAAAAGCAAAGATGTGGATGTAATACTTACTAAAATATTCTCCACAAGATCTACAAAACCTGAGTACATGATCTCTGTGGCAAATTTTTTCAAGTAGGAGCTGTGAAAGAATTGTCATTTATTGAAAATCAATCTTCTATGTACAAGTTTAATTTAGGAATTAAAAATATTAGTTTAATTTTATGAGTGTAAATATTCAGGATTCTCTTTAAAAAAAAAACAGGAAATATTAAATTAATATGTCACTAGTTTATGGGCGCCTTTGGATCCAACCAGCGCTAATTAGTTGGGGACAAAAAAAAACAAACCCAGATAATCATTCTACATCTAAAACTAGATCTAGACTAGATCTAGGCAATATTTTATGATCCATATTGAATAAAAAAAGTACTTTCTATGATAGCTAATTACATTTTCAAAAACTTAATATATAAAATATACAACATATATAAAACATTTATATTCATTTTTCTTGAGGCCACACCCCCTGTAAGAAATGAATATAAAAAAAAAAAATAGAGCCTTTTTTTAGCCCCCACTCTTTAGAAACATTGTTTTTTTGTAAAAACACAATAAAAATGAAAAAAAAAAATGGTATTTTTGTTCCCAAAGGGAAAACAAAACAAACTGACTTTTTAAGCATCAATATTGATATTGTTGATTGGGCTGCAGAATGGGATAAAATCATATTTAGGAGAGTAAGAGTTAAAGACAATTAAGTGTATTCAGACGAAAGCGCAGTTAAGGTTAGAAGTTTTTTAGTTGAGTTCACTCAGGGGTGATAACAAGTGTTTCTTGAAGCCAAAAAAGACCAAAGTGATAGAGACTACACTGTCATGTTCCATTTGTATCCACATACTATTTTTAATTTTTTTTTAATTTTATTTAAATAATACCTGCACCTTGAGGGTTAAGAGTTTGTACACATGGAACAGAGACATCAAATACAGGCAGATTGTGAAAACACAAGTTCAAAGTGAAACTATTTTGGAACAGTCTAATGTAAGAAACAGAGACATCAAATACAGACATGGGACAGACTGAAAACACAAATACAAGAGTGCTCCTTACATTAAAATATCTGTATCCATGAGACAAGAGGATGGGTTGATCAATGACATGGCCTCATTCTCCTCCCTTGTGTTGGAATACATGTTTTTGGTTTTGCTCTCCCCTTCATGGTAGCCCACATCACTGTTAATGCTGGAATTGCTTCCCTTAAAGTTTTTTGAAAATATTTTGGAGCTGGAGTCTGGTGAATCTACAGAATGGAACGAATAAGGCTAGGTTACTCTACAAGTAAAATCTGCACACGCCCTAGAATATTAGTTGTTATCTTTCTGCTAGGTTACTCTACAAGTAAAATCTGCACACGCCCTAGAATATTAGTTGTTATCTTTCTTTGTTGTTCTTTGTCTCTTTAGACACAAAAAAAATGACATGTTTAAGTCAGCTCATACAATGTAAAAGCTCTAATGTTTGTGAATAAGATAAGATAATTTTTATTCATTCAATCAAACGGAAATTCAGTTTGACTACAATTGACAACCTCAGCGTAACTACTGCACAATAACAATATAGATGAACAATTCAAACATTCACACAGCTGTCACATATAAGACTGTTCAAACTTGTAAACGAAAAAACATCCTTTAAGTTAACTCTCTCTATCTGACTGACGTTACCAACGTTGATTCCATCAAAATTTGGTAAATAAGTACGGAGAGAAAGAGTTAATATGTACAAATTAGATTCTAATCATAAGATTACTTTCTTGCACCTGTTTTCTAATTGATTTAGGAAAAAAAAAAGTTTAAATTATTTTCCACATGGGGCCATTAGGGCCAAAAACTAAAGAGAATGTTTTGTATATAAAAGCCAACCATCTCAACTATGTCCAATTAATTATCAATTCATTAAAGCTTACTATTGTTACTAATGGTGGCCTGCAGTCATTACAATTAGTCACATGCGTAACATACTAAAATTTCTTACTTTTTAATGTTCCATCACCCACATCCATCTCGTCACTCTGCGTGACCTGGGCGTCCCTCTGCAAGGCTTCAGCTTCATTCTGCATGGCCTGGGCTTCACTTGGTTTCTGGGAACAGCTGGTAAGCTTGATCTCCAGCTTGCCGTCTGGTGTAGACTTGAACTCCAGCATGAAATCGTCATCGTCCGAGGCCTGGGAGGAGTTCTCCGAAGCCGAGGACTGGATCTGCAGTTTACTTTTGAAGTTGGTGCTCAGGTTCTTGTCACTGGTGCGTCCTGAAGTGGAGCTGGGGCAGACTAGCTCCAAAAGATTCTCCTCTGAGGAGCCAGCTGAGCTGTTGTCATCTATGTCAGGCTCCAAAAGGTTGGTTGACTGAAAAACACAAAACATGATACTTGAAAAAGAGTAAAAAAAAATCCACTGGGCAGATGATGTAGAGGCCATCTGTTTCAGTTGCCCACGGTTAACAAAGGTGCCAGGAAAACAACCAACCGCCTTTACTTTTCCCAAACTAATGACCATTAGAGCTGAGTGGACTTTGAGGCGCCCATAGATCCCAAAATTAAAAATCCCAGTCTTCACCGGCGTTCGAACCTGGGACCCTCGGTTCAAAAGCCAAGTGCTTTACCACTCAGCCACTGCATCTCCTGCCTGCTAGGATGTCATCTTTAATTCTAAAGAAATAAGTAAACAAAATGTTTGCTCAGCTGCTGGTTTTCTTTCTTCTTTTATAAATGTTTTTAGTAGACTATTTGAGGATCAATGGACTGGCCACCCAGTCCACTCTGTGGAACTTTTCTAAACACAACGGAGCCAAGGTATCATTAAAACGATGTACTTTTGAATCCGAGCCACCTAAGGCCTAAGTACAAACTAAGCTTGCAACTGTCTGTGAAAATGTATGTTGTTTATCTTTCAAGAATCACAAAGCACTAACTCAAAAACATTACAAAACTTCTCTGGCTAGCAAATAATTTCATTATAATGTTTTTTTATTTGAACTTCTATTCTAAGCTATCATCATTTAGCTTAGTTTAGTTTTAGTTTTAGGCACATCGGCACAGTATAGGCCATGTCGTGCCCGTAGTCCCCCAAGGACTACTCTCCCTCTATAAAAAGTCAGAGTTCATATAATTAACTCGTTAAAATTAAGGTTTATTTACATTTAAAATAGCATAGGTAAAAATTTGGATATTTTATACAAATCTAGTGTAAATAATATGTGTATACAGTCTCACGAATCAGATCCTCGAAGACAACCCCACCTCCCGGATAAAGCCCAGTACCTTCCCAGGGTCGACAGTGTCAAACAGTATTTTTAAGTCAGTGGATATAAGAAACTTCTCCCTGACATCCTGGTATCTGGGGCAGTCAATGAGGATATGCTCCACTGTGAGGCGAGAATCACAACGCTCACAAAGTGGTGGCCCCTCTCTCTTCAGCACGAAAGAGTGTGTGATGTAGGTGTGGCCAATCCTCAGTCTAGACATGGTCGTGCTGCCACGCCTTGTCAGACCCTTAGATATGGGCCGCCACCGGACATCCGCCACGATCTGCCTGAGTTTGTTGTGATTCTCAGCCTCCCATCGGTCCTGCCACTCTTGATAGATGGCAGTGGCAATACTTTGTCTCAGGTCCGAGTAGGGAATTTGGGTTCCTGACACTGTTTGGTTTAGGGCTTTCTTTGCTTCTCTGTCTGCGGCTTCGTTTCCCTCTATGCCTACATGGGAGGGGACCCAGATGAAGGTGACATCCCTATGGCTGGCTGCTATTTGGTCCAACAGCTTTAGACACTTGTATACCAATGGAATGTCAGTCTTCATCCGCCCCAAAGCTTGCAATGCAGATTTGGAGTCGGAGCAGATTATAAATTTCCTCCTTTCTGATGCTTTAACGGCCATAAGTGCAAGCGACAGTGCATGCAATTCGGCCGTAAAGATGGAGCATCCATCAGGGAGTCTACGGGAGATTGTTTTGCTCCGAAAGGAGCAGGCACACGCGACCTTTCCATCCATTTTGGATCCGTCAGTGTAGATGGTGCCACAATCTCCGTAGCTCTCCTGCAGTTCCCTAAAGTGGACTTGCAATAGGGTTGGGTCTGTGTTTTGTTTTGGAAAATTAAGGAGGGACAAATTTAATTTGGGTCTACTAGTTAGCCAAGGAGGGGTTTGTGGGGTTTGTATTTTAGAAATTTGGTCAATGGATGGGGTTAAATTTTGGATGGATTCTCTCATTCGAAGGCCTAACGGCTGTATGACGTTAGGCCTTCGAATGTATAGTTCAACATTTATGGGATTGAATACGGGGTCAAAAGCAGGGTTCGTGGGGTTAGATTTTAGTTTTACTATGTACTGCATTGCAAGCTTTTTCATCCTTATGTCCATGGGGAGCTCTCCAGCCTCCACATGTAGACTCGGAATTGGTGACGTGCGGAACGCGCCGAGACAGAGACGCAGGGCAGCATTTTGGATTGGTTCTAGTATCTTTAGGTAAGACTTCCTTGCTGCTCCATATATCATAGATCCATAATCCAACTTGGATCGGATTAGACTTCGATACAGCAGCAGCAAGGTGTCTCTGTCAGCCCCCCAGTCCGTATGGCTGAGTACTCTAAGTATGTTTAATGACCTTTGACATTTTTTCCTAAGTTCTTTAATGTGGGGGAGAAAATTAAATTTGGAGTCAAGGGTGAGGCCTAAAAATTTTGTAGTTTTTACAACGGGGATTCTTTTTTTGTTTATAAATAATTCAGGATCTGGGTGAAGCCCCCTTAAATTACAAAAATGCATACTAACTGTTTTGGAGTCCGAAAATTTAAAACCATTATCATTTGCCCAATTTTGAATTTTGTTTAGATTTAACTGTAATTTTCTTTCTAAGGTGTTCATATTTTTCCCATAAGTAAAAATGACAAAGTCATCAACATACAGAGAGCACTCTATGCCAGGGGATAGAGCATTAATGATGCTGTTAATTTTAATGTTGAACAGGGTGACTGACAGGATGCTGCCCTGGGGTACGCCCATTTCCTGTTCAAAAGTGTCAGAGGTGGAGGTGCCCACTCGGACCTGAAATTTTCGGTCCTTCAGGAATTCCCCTACAAAACGGGGGAGGTGTCCCTTAAGCCCCATAAGCTCCAGGTCACGTAGAATGCCATGTTTCCAGGTCGTGTCATAGGCCTTTTCAATGTCGAAGAATACAGCCACAAGATGTTCTCGTCTGAGTAGGGCATTTCTGATGTAGGCTTCCAGCCTTACCAGGTGGTCGGTTGTTGTCCGCCCTTGCCGGAATCCACACTGGTATTTGGAGATCAAGTTGTTCCTCTCAAGATACCAGACCAGCCTACTGTTAATCATTCTTTCCATGGTTTTACAGATGCAGCTTGTTAGTGCTATTGGTCGATAGTTAGCTGGGTCAGAGCCGTCTCTTCCCGGTTTAGGTATCGGTATAACTGTGGCTTTCCTCCAGCTGTTTGGGAAAGCGCCTGTTTGCCACACACAGTTATAGACCCCTAGCAGGACTGCCAATGAGGGTTCGGGAAGGTGCTTGAGGAACTGGTAATGGATTTCATCTTCTCCAGGCGCTGTGTCATGTGACTTGTCCAGCGAGTCCCTCAGTTCCTCAAGCGAGAACGGTTTGTTGTAGTCTTCATTGTTCTCTGACCTGAAGTCAATGGGATGTCTTTCCTCCCTGGTTTTGACTTTTTGGAACTCTGGCGTGTAGTGTGCAGTGGATGATTTTTCTGCTATTGAGGATGCAAGGCAGTCAGCTATTTCTCTGGGGGACGTGACAGTTCGTCCTTGGTTTTTCAAATGCCCTATTGCATTTGATTCTTTCCCTTTGATTCGCCTTACTGCCTTCCAGACCGCTCTAGCAGAAGTTTTGGCATCCAGACTGCCGACAAAGCTTCTCCAGGAATTCCTTTTGGCTGACCGTACAGTTTGTCTAGCCTTTGCTCTAGCTATCTTAAATAGCTTTAGGTTTTCCTGGGAAGGATTCTTTATGAATGCAGCCAGTCGTTTTTTCCTATCGCCAATAGCACTTTTACAAGCTGTATCAAACCATGGTTTGCTGGGCCGTTTTGGATTTGCGGAGGTTAGGGGGACAACTTTCCTGGCAATGTCGAGTAGCCTGGAAGCGAAAATATCAGCTGGGTTCTGCTCATCGAGGATACTTTCTGTGATATCCTCTGAGCATCTTTTTTGGAATTGCTCCCAATCGGCCTTGTTCAATTTCCACCGCTGAGGTCGTCCCACTGAGGGGAGATTGTTAGTAATGATAATTGGGAAGTGGTCACTTCCCCGTAGGTCATTACTAACTGACCATTTGAAGTCGTCCAGAAGTCCGGGGACGCATACGGTGAGGTCAATGCACGTGAGGGATCCAGTTCCTGGGTGCAAGTAGGTCGGTGATGCATCATTGAGTATGCATAAATCATGTTGGAGGAAGATATCCTCCAGCATACGACCTCTTGTGTCAGTACTGTTGGATCCCCACATTGTGTTATGAGCATTGAAATCCCCAAGGATAATATAAGGCCGAGGGAGCTGCCTCAACAGGTCCTCCATACTTGCTGGGTCCAATGGAGCGCCTGGTGGTAGATACAGGCTGCAGCAAGTGATAACCTTGTGTAAAGTTATCCTAGCTGCTACGGCCTGTAGTGTGGTCTGTAGTTCTACCCTCTCATGGGGGATGTTGTCCTTCACAAGGATACAGACTCCACCTGATGCTCTTTCTGCATCCTCAACATTCCTGCTGTAAGCAATGTAGCTTCGGAAACTGATGTTATCTTTCAGAAATGTTTCCTGTAAGCAGACAGCTACAGGAGCCTCAGAGTCCATCAGTAGCTGCATTTCTTCGTAATTGGCCTTGAGGCCTCTACAGTTCCACTGTACAATTCTGGAATCCATGGCTTATTCTAGATGACCTACTTGGAGCTATTAGGCTTCGGGAGGCCCCCGGAGGGGGTTCCCTTTATTCCTGTGACTTTTTTGGACTTCTGCTTGGTTGGAGAGGAGGACACCCCTCTCCTGGGGGGAGTCCTTCTCTCTGGAGAGGAGAGATCCCTCTGGTTAGAGCGGAGGCTACATCCTCCTCCCTCACCTCGGGCATCCTCTCCATTTTGAGTTCTCCCCTTAGGGAGTTTGTCAACCTCTGATTCAGTAGAGGTTGGGGTGTCTGACTGGGTTCTCTGAGGAGAACCTCTATCAGACATGGTGACTCCGGGTTCTCCCGGAGTGTTGGTTTGGACATGCTGTTCGGTCTCCATGCTCTCATCAGTGAGCACAGAGAACCTGTTTTGTAGCATGACCACGGGGCTTTCTGGTTTCTTTTGAGTGAAGTTCTTGGGCGGAGTTTTCTTCTGAGTTGGAGGAGGAGGAGGAGGGGGTGGGGTCAATGTGTCCGTCTGTGTGGCTATGGATCTTCCTGTCTTTGCCGCAGCCTGGGCGTACGTCTTTGTCAAGCCGAATTGGCCCTTGGGTAGGGCCGATACGGCTGATTTCGCCTGGCTGAAGGTGCATCCATTTCTTGCCTTGTACTCCTGCACGGCAACCTCCTGTTTCCACACAGGGCAGTCCTTGGAGTAGGCTGAGTGGCCAGCGTGACAGTTTGGGCATTTGAACTGGGCTGTACAGCCCTTGTCCTCATGACCCTCTCCGGCACATCTAGCACACACAGTGTTCCTCTTGCAGACTGCCGCGCCGTGTCCATAACCCTGGCACTTAAAGCACCTCATAGGGTTAGGAATGTAGGGCCTCACTGGAACTCGTAGGTATCCTGCCTTCACGTACTCTGGCGGTGTCCTAGTTCCGAATGTGAGGATAATAGTGGCGGTCTTGACCTCCTCACCATCCCTGCGCCTTGTAATGCGCCGGGCATGGGTGACTCCTTCAATACCCTCCACTACTTCCTTCTCGGAACATTCCAGCAGGTCCCTAGAGCTGATTACACCTCTGCTGGTGTTCAGACTCTTGTGTGGCATGACTTCCACTTGGAGATCACAGAGTCTTCTGCATTTCAAAAGCCCATCAGAGTGTATCTTGCTATCTACTTCTACGAGTAGTTCCATCGTTCTGTGTAGCTTTGATACACCCTTGGGCTCTCCCACTACCGACTTGAGTCCCTTGTATATGAAGAAAGGGCTCAGTTTTGTCAGGCTTTTCCCCTCCTCTGTGCACCTGACCACCAGAAATGATGGCCAGGTAGGACAGCTTTTTGTGGCCTCCTCCTTTCTCGTTTCAATACGACGTTTCTTGCCAAGACATGGGTCTGTGGCAAGTGATTTTTGTTTTCTTTGGGTATCCATAAGGAAAGGTAAATAGTTCGGCACCTGTGCTCCCCACCCGCCATCGAGTCCAACAGGGGAACGGGCCATTCGGATGTCCAGAATGAGCCCGCCAGGGCTACACAGGTGCTATACTCAGTCAGCTGCTGCATCGGACATGTGTCCGATACAGTAGCTGGCTGATTGACCCTCTAGCCACCGCCCTCCAGCATAGGTCGAGGGCCTATGCTGGTAGCTCGGCATGACCAGCCGGTTGACCCAGAGCGGGCCATCTGGGCCTCAGGTCTAGGGGAACTCGGAGCCAAAGTATTGTGTTGCGGTGGTCCATCCTCAGATAGTCACCCACTCAAACACCAGGATCTCTTTATCCCCCCTTACCCGTCGCAGTCCACGGCAAACGGACTGGTCCTGGACAATGTGAGGTTTTAAAAGATAAGGAGACAGAGTGAAGGTTAATAAAGGCAGACTGAGAGTAAGAGGAGGCAGATAAAATGATAGAAAAGAAGTAGGGCACTTTTGAGCTCCAAAAGTGCTAAGGAAAGAGGAGCGCAGTTTAACGTCATGTCTCAGGGACGTGCATCATTTAGCCAAGGTCAAGCCACTTCCCACTAAGCCA
>JADKLZ010019686.1:1103323-1113926 GCA_021533235.1 Biomphalaria straminea | reverse complement strand
CTACATCTGTGGAGTGCGGCCTCTTTGGCGCGGGGTACTGACAAAGGGGGGCGCATATGGATTTTTTTTATGTGGATAAAAAAAAGGGGGGAGGAGGAGAGGGGGGAGAAAAGTTTGAGAAACATTTCTATCTAATATATAAAGTAGAATGTAAGGAGTGTGTATGTATATATGTATGTCCTTTATAGAAATAAAAACCATGTGACCAAACTTAATGATATTAGCCATGTACGTTCCATTGCTAGTACCTGTGATCTTAGGATATGTCAAGTTGCCCTACGACAATACAGTTACGTACGGTTGAAGAACTTTTTTTTTTTCTAGTTGACGAACCAGTAACGAACTGTTAGCTCATGATTACAATAATAATAATAATATGGTCTCTTATTGTGTCGTGATTTTTTGAAGTCCTTGATTAGCCTTGTATTATTTGTGTCCAAGCTATACTAACAAAGAAGAAAGAACGGAGCCGTTGTAACTCTCGTGGAATTTTCTTCTTCTTCTTCTTCCTCGTTCTCATATTCATGTTGGAGCGTTCAGGTGACAAGACCAATACAAGAGATGAACTGCGCAGTGGTTTCCAAAATCAGGGAACTCTCCATATAGTTTTCTTTCTACTGGGGTGTTTTGGGGCCAGGGTCTTGTTAGGGCCTCTTGTTTAAGAGCGCAGTCCTGAGGTAAGCATTCTCTCGTGACACTCGACATGAGCAGATTTCACTGGCTCCAATTTTATCTTCCAGTACATATGTTGTCTTATTCTGTTGTGTCCGGTCCTGAGTCAAAAGATTAGACGGTAGTCATGTCGGTAAAGCTTGCAATCGTGGCATTGGGGATGATGGACATTCGTCAAGAAAGATTATTAAACAAGAAAAACTTTAAAAATACTCTTTTAAAAAGACGACACCTTCATTACACAACTTATAGAGCGTTTTTAACTCTCAATAACTAATGAATATTAGATTTATAAATAAAAAAGGAACTGGAACGATGTTACTTGAAAATTTAACAGCTAAAGTATTTGGCCTGTGTAAGAGTGGATCTAGGTGTATCCATGACTATCAGGTGTTTTATTTGTTCGTTAGACCAATCAAGCTTATTACGCACAAAGGATAAACACATGAGAGTCTATTCAACTTTTAAAGCAACTAGTCGACTTATCGACTACACAGTAGACAAGCACAAGAGCTATCTAAACAATTCAATACACTTATGTATGTTTAATACATATATGGAAAAAGAATTACTCGATAATAAATTTTATTAGGGCAGCTGTTTAAGACAAACATCCATTTAAAAAAAAGCTAAAAAGATTCTAGAAATAAAAAATTACCCTTTGGATTTGGATTTTGTGATTTTACCATCACAAAAAGATACAAGACGCCGATAGCAAAGACAAACAGACACAAACACTCTTTTGTTCCCCTGGCAATCAAATCATTAAATAGAAACTATCTGATATGAACTTTTCACATGTAAATGTACATTTTCATTTTTTAAAGTTATAAAATTTTGTTTGGTGTAATGCACAAATTGTAAGACAAATTTCCTTACGGACAAAAAATATTATTATTATTATTATTATTATTATTATAAAAGAACGAGTATTCTTTCTCTGGCGCAGCCAGGGTCGAGTTTCGTTAAAGGGAAACAAAATTCATTGTAGTCCCTTTATCAGTTTCCACTGAGGAATTTTCTGGTGATGTGGCAGGTCTGCAGCAGTACCGCCCTCTGACAGGCAACGAGAATGTTCCTAGGAATGCCAAGGGCCTTGAAGGTATTTGTGAGGTCAGTTGTTATTATCCCCTCGGTTGATATGACAATGGGGTATATTGTTGTTTTAGAAAGCTTCCATAGACGCTTAATCTCCAAGCCTAGGTTCCCATATTTTCGTTGTTTTTCTAACTCAGTTTTTCTTAAGTTGTGAGATAGTGGTACTGCAATGTCGATAATGGTAGCGACTTTTTCTTTTTTATCGATGAGCAGCAGATTATTATTATTATTATTATTATAACTGGACACACTGCCAAATATTTCTAAAACTAAATAGTTGACCCAATCTTTATCTTGAACAGACACCTTACCGGTTTTGTCTGCATGTAGGCCCTATTCAGAGTTTAGTAAATATATAGACCTTCAAGAATATTTTTCGCACAGTCGTGTAAGTCTGAATCTATATGGCTATTAGAATTTTATAAACTCTTGTAAATGTATACATTTACTTAGCCAGGATTTTTTTCTCTAAAAAAAAAAAGGGGGGGGGGGCTGAAATATGCGTGGGGTAAAAGATGTTCCATTTTTTTAAAATCTAACATTCATTAGTTATTAAGAGCGAAATCATCGCTCTTTCAAAGGTCAGCTGTATAAAGGAGGAATTGTCTTTTATTTTTAAGTATTTGATTTTTTTTTTCTACATGTTTCTTGTTAAGATCATTTTTTTCCCCCCAGGTCTGTTAGCTCTAGTGGAATTGAAACTTTGTTCATTGCACGATAGATGCTTCACTCAATAGCCTGCGTGATACTATGAAACGAGGACTAAAGCCTTAAGCTATTCGAAATGAACAGACTCCAATCTCTAAGTCATCAGATGCCACAGAGTGCTAATTATCAGTGGTAGAAAGTGAGCTTCTTTTTTTTTCCCATCTTGGAAATTCCTGGGATTTGCTGTTTTTTTTTTTTAATCCAGAGCCAAAAAAGGTACGAGATGGTTCCTTGACTTCCTAAGGCAAATACATGTGGGCTAAATCTATATTTGGCTAGATATTAAATTATCTATCAGAAGAGAGAGAAAAAAAAAGATAGAAAAAAAGATGAGATAGAGCTCTCCTCCCCTTTTTAGCGGCCCCCGAAAGGGGAAAAGACGCTATTAGTTTTGTGTGGCCTGTCTGTCCGTCCGTCTGTCTGTCTGTCTGTCTGTCCGTCTGTCCGTCCGTCCGTCCCGTTTAGTGCTCAGAAAGTAGAAGAGAAAATGAAAATCTGACATCACGATAATATAGAGCATTCAAAGTTCTGATGCAACGGCTACTTTTTTTTTTTCTAAAAGCTCAAAATCTAATTTTTAAAAATATTTTATGCAAACAGTATTTAAAGAGAAAAAACCTAATTAGTATGCAATATAAATGAAACCTACTTTAAGACAATTAATAATCTAATATACTGCACATGTTTTCACATTTTTTTTGTTCCAACATACGAGTAACATACCAGTATTTACTCGTAAAGTAATCAACTCATAAAACAAGTGTGGCAATTGCCTTGAACATCGGCTTTACAAGGCTAACGTTGAGAGATCAAAGCACGGAAGATGTATATTAGTTTTGTGTGGCCTGTCTGTCCGTCTGTCTGTCTGTCTGTCTGTCCGTCCGTTGAGAGATCAAAGCGGATCTGACAGGGATCCGACTCCGACGGGGGCCGCCTCTGAGTTTGTGTATCACACAAACTCTCTTTGTAATCTTGTTAGGTGTAAATATATGTTGTTTTTTTAAATACTGATGAATTCTCATTTAACAATACAGACACTGAAACACTTTATATAAAATAAATATTGAAACAGTTTGACACAAGAAGGAGGCGCAGTGGCTGAGCGGTAAAGCGCTTGGCTTCTGAACCGGGGGTCCCGGGTTCGAATCCTGGTGAAGACTGGGATTTTTATTTCGGTATCCTTGGGCGCTTCTGAGTCCACCCAGCTCTAATGGTTACCTGACATTAGTTGGGGAAAAGTAAAGGAGGTTGGTCATTGTGCTGGCCACATGACACCCTCGTTAACCGTAGGCCACAGAATCAGATAACCTTTACAACATCTGCCCTATAGACCACTAGGTCTGAAAGGGAAACTTGACACAAGGAACAGAAGAGACTAATCAGTTTGATATACATTTTATGTAGAATTTCACATAATAAAAAGAGAGTCTCGTTTTTTTTTTTTTTTTTGTAGATTGGTTCATAATGTTTATGCAGTTTTACATATAATCAAAACAGTAAGAAAGACTTAGGGGGCCTGTTGAAAATGTCCCAAAAGAAACACAAAAAAGTTGTTGTTATTTTGCACCACTTGGAGTGTTTTTTTGCTGGCAGGAATGTTTTTGTAGCCTTCTTATTTAATCAACTATCAAACAAAATTAAACTAATCGTACACCAAAGAGAGTGAGAAATAAGTTGTTTTTAGAGAGTCACTAATACAAATATGGAGAAAGCTCCAAATTTTTTTTAACAGATGCCTACGCCGGATATTAGGAATTAGGTGGCCAGAAAAGATAACCACTACCGATTTGTGGAACAAAACTAGACAAAAGCCCATAGCACGAGACATTACCAAACGAAAATGGACCTGGATAGGACACACCCTGCGAAAACCAGCTACCAATGTTGCAAGGCAGGCTCTTGACTGGAATCCACAAGAAAAGAGGAAAGTGGGCAGACCCAAGAAAACCTGGAAGAGGTCATTCATCAGTGAAGCTGAGGGTACTGGAATGACATGGGAGAAGATGAAGAAAGCTGCTCAGAACCGAGTTCGGTGGAGAGGTGTGGTTGCGGCCCTATGCTCCCCTGGGAGTACACAGGATTAAGTCAGTAAATGTATAAGTTGTTTAAACTGTTAATGTATAAATAAGTTGTTTAAATAGTAAAAGATGTATAAACAAGTTGTTTAAATAGTAAGTGTAGAAATAAGTTGTTGAAAAAAGATGTCTTACCCTCACACTCATCACTGGGAATGTAGACATCCTCCACCAAGTCACCAAGGATGAATGCCACACCTGTGGGCTCCATCATATTCCACTCCATTTTCTGTCAAAGTCTTCAAATAGTGCAGCAGAAAATTATCTTTCACAAATGTTTCCAGTGAGGAATAAAATCACTTTTTTTTTGTTTCAGAATATTTGCTTCCCTAAGCCTTAATTATCACAGGTTATAGCACTGTGTATGTTTATTAAATTACAAGTCATTTTTTTAAATATCTAATTAATATAAAATGTTTTCTAGATGATTCTACATTTGCTGTGGTCATGAAACTCTGAAATAAAAAAAAAATATGTATTAGAAAATTCTGATTCAGTCCATATGAGATATTTATATTATGACATGTCATTAAGCATTTTGAGTTTTTACATAGTGTCACTAATCAAGATAGCAAGTTTGTAATATAAAATGAAGATTCAGTCTATATGAGACGTTTATATTATAATATATCATTAAGCCTCAACATCAAAATTAAAATTCACTGCACTAGATCTTATTAGCATAAAAAAATAAGAACATAAAATGCATCAAAGCTGATTTTAATTTGTTACTTCAGCAAAAGAACGCCTATAGGGTTAAGTATACATATTAGAAATAATGGCTCCCATATATAGAGATATAATTTTAATACAATAATATAGCTAAATATAAATATGTAGGGTATAAAAAAAAATTAATATAACAGTTGCTTTCTAAGGTTCCATGTATTGAGATTCTGATTTTAGATTTTATAGCACATTCGCACATTTTAGTCCATTTTTTGCACTTTGAGGACTCCCTCCTCTATTTAACAAGTACAGTAGGAAGCTTTACAAGGTACTGTTGAAGTGTCAAAATAAGTTTATAATTCAGGTATAAATTTTGTATAAGAATCTACTATGTATACATATATATATATATTTATATATATATAAATAAATATTTATGTATTCAATTTTTTATTTATTTATTTGGACAATGTCCCAAATTAATTATAAGTAGCTTTTGTTTAATTTTAGCAACCAGTCCTACTTCCAGGTAAAAGATTAACCCAGTACCTTTTTAGGATCCATGCTGTCAAACAGTGTTTTAAGGTTACTTGAATTAAAATATTTCCTCCTAATGTTCTGGTATCTGAGGCACCCATGTATTGAGATAATTGTAATACAATAATATAGCTAATATGGTGGTTATGCAAAGCCTTGACATTTGAATTACTGTCAAAGGTTCAAAGCCATTTTTATAAAAGTAAAAATAAAGATGACATTAAGGTGCACTATGTAGATTATTCATTACGACAGATAATACAAAGAAAAGATAAACAGAACTAAGCCCTGAATACTGTCATGCAGCCTTATCTTGTCCAAATGAAGATGGACAATCCAAAATAAAGTTAACTGGACCTTTTTTTTTTCTGAGAGACATGTATACAGCTTCTTCGTCAAAACAGAATCCAAACAAAATGCTAGGGTTGTCTTTTTGAATATCCTTCTTCTTTGAGGGAATGTTCTTGGACTGCTCTAAATGTTTACACTTTTGGGTTTCAGAAAATGTTACCGAATTTAAAATCAGAGTCGCTGTGAGTAAACTGTAGGGAGACAAATCTTTAAAGTGTGAAATTTTTAGTTGCCTTTTTTTACTACATATAACATTATGAAGAGAGAATCGGACAAGAAACTCAGAGTAACTGTATTTAAGACAGCAAACGGCCCAACTGGTCCACCCAGAATGACATCAACTATTCAAGGTGAAGGTCAAACTCCCTAAACAGCATCGTGTTCATAAAAAATAAATAGATTATACTCAAATTTGACCACAAAGGAGGAGTTTCATTTATTCACCTTCACTTTTCCCTTAGCCAGATTGACGCTTGAGGCACCACACAAGATCTTTCAACCCTCTTTCTCCATTCCTTTTTTGCCTTGGATAGGATTTCATTTAATGACAGGCCTGTCCATTCTTTGATGTTGTCTTCCAATCGCTTTCTGTCCACCTTCTTTGTCCTGGTATTGTTCCTTAAAAGAAAGTCTTTGAGAGCTCAGAGGACCTTGTCATGTGTCCACAGAATTCAAGTTTACATTTTAAGACAGTGGTTAGCAGGTCATTGGAGGTTCCTATTTCTGTTATAATCCTGTTTTTAATCTATTCATTTGTGATGTGATCTTTGTAAGTGATTCCTATAATTTTTTCAGTAGCATCTTAGTTCCATAGCTAGAACCCTCTTCTCAAGATCTGCAGTCAATGTCCAAGTTTACTAACTTGCGCTTTACGAAAGACATAGATGGTCTGGCGAGTTTCATTTATAACAAATCACAATTAGTGAATTGTCTAGTCTTTATTGTGCTGTGCGTCTGATGTACAGGTATATGAGTAACAAGGTAACAAGGTTTTAAAAATCCAATATATCAATTTTTCACGACCCAGAAGTAAATCTTTTACAATATAATTTAAATACAAGTTCCTTCAAAATAAAAGAGGCATATCCGTCCTATTTATGTATTCACGTCATTCAGGTGTGTCTTCTCCATAAAATATTTCAAAAAAGTCCTGTCAATACAGCTGATTTCTTGCTTAGTGCTATTTAGAGTTGAGCCATTCTTTCAAATATCCATTCAATCCTAGATTAATATTACATTGCTCACTATTATCAAAAGTAAAAAACATTTGTCACTTCCATCGTTTGTAATACTATGGTGGGTTAAAACTGTAAATGGTTGTTTATTGACTAATACTTAGATTCTATTTCATTTGTCCCATAGGTCATAGGGTAATAACTCTTACTAGATCAAGACAAATCATATTATTAGATATTATATATAATCTTATTATTAATATTAATCAGTCTAGATCTAGGTCTGAATATAATAAATTTAATTAATTTTACACTATTTTAAAGTAAAAAGAAAAGTAATTTCAAATGTACCGGCACTAGATTTAGATTTCTAGCTGAACTCTTAGATATATTCTGATTACTGATACTCTACACTAACTCTATGAATATGAGTATCAGTATATGCTGAGTATTGCTGAATATAATGATATTGATATGCTCTATGAATATGATGTCTAAGTCTAACTAGAAATGTTTTCTACTATCTAGAATCTAGATCAATATTATATCTAAATAATAAATAATATTATTACTCAATTATTAGAATCTACAAGTAACATTCTACACTAGGAATTCTAGACGATTGTGATGATAGAACAGATACTGAGATAGATAAGATAAATGATTAAATCTATTACTAAGTAAATATAGTATTAAATTACTATTAAATTGTATTATTTACTATTAGTCTTATTATTTTTTTATTATTATATTATTTTATTATTATAATTTTATATATATATTATATATATATTAATATTATAATCTAGAATCTAGTAAGACTAGTCTAGTATCTATAATTAATAAATAATATACTATATAAAAAAATAATACTCTAAAAAAAATCTATATAATTTTTATTATAATATAGACTAATATAGTCAATATAGACAGTCACAATATAGTAAAAAATATTATAATATAGACTATAATTATAATAATTATATATATATAATATATATTAGATTTTATAATATACTAGTATTACTAGATCTATAGATTGACTGTAGTAGTCTATATAATATAATAAATACATAATTAATAATAATTTACAATCTTCAAAATCTTGGTCTGACTTTACTCTTTTTTAGTAAAAATTAGTTAAGTCTTAACTACCAACTACCATTACATTAGTCTTTAGTAACCCTGGCACAAGAACGAGAACTAGACGATCCAATATTGAATATTAATGAATATTTTGACGTCAAGTCGACAAGAGTAGATCATGATCTAGCCAACTAGATAGTAGATCTAGATCTATATAAGAATGAAGTAACGACTGTGTTATCTTGATCTTCAAGATCAGTGCTATAGTAATAGTGTTAATAGCAGACAACTTGGGAGATACCCGGATGTAAACAAATAGGTCTAATCATCCAATCACAGAATTCAAGGTTAGGGCCTGACTAGATGTATGTAGACCTAGATATATAGTTGACCTAGATTAGGCAGAGACTGTAAGGAAACAAAAAACAAAAAAACACATGACTACCAAACACATTTTGTTAAGCTAGATCTTCTTAAGTTTTTTTTTAAGTAAATAATTATTTACTCTGGTGAATACTTAATCGTTTTTCAACAAAGTCTGCTTGTTGAGAAAATAGATCTAGGTTAACCTACCGATCGTTACTCCTATCATTGTTGACACGTGATCTCTAGGTCACGTTCACGCTAGCATTGAACTACACGTGTTGTGTTGCATAATGCTTGTTTCATCGTGTGCATTTTAAAATTAATAATAGTTTGTGCTTTATGTCAGCGGTTCTCAATGCAAGTGATCCTTTCCCCCTCCCTTGTTGCTACTGGGTTAGAAACGAAATAGACAATCTTACGAAATACCTATATCTATACATAGATGTGCAATCTTTATGAGTAGATCTAGAAAGAATATGACATTTTTCAACATTTAATGAGATGAGAATAGGAAAAACGTATTATAGATCTTTTTATAGCGAGGAAAAAGAAAGAAATATATTTTTATAAACAAATAAATAGAATTAGGTGTAGGCTTCTAATACGAGTGAAATTCCTTTTAAAATTTGACATTCACTGGAAAAAAAAAACGGCAGTAGTTTACTGGAAGATCGTTGACATGTTGAGAGGGGGGGGGGGGAAGCAAATTTGCCTACATTTGAAGCATACTTTCCTTGTAATAATGTTCTTTAAGATTATACATTTAGGTGGGGGGTAAAAAGAAATAAGACGTGTCTTCTTCGTTTTAGTAAATATGCATGACGCGTAGGACGTAATGATCTTCTTTTTTTGAAGTAACGTCTGTATTGTATAAGATAAGATAAGATCTAAATTAAAATTAGGCTACTTTAAAAAAAAAAAAAACTATGGTTATACCACCTTAAAACAGTAGCATATAGTTCAAATGTCTAGTGCTAATTTCAGACTCATTTGCCTCCTAGAATAAATTAATTAAAGATTTATCTAATTTCATATAGAGAAAAAGGCCTAATAGCCTTCAATAACATAATGCAATTTTATCTGGAGGCTATACACTCAACGATTAGGCCTATAACGGATTCGAACAGCACATGTCAACAATCTGAAGAGCTTAGCATAAATAAACAACATAGAGTCAAGCAGTAATCCGTCCCTTGACATAATTGTGTATAATTATTCTCATAAATCAACTGAAAAGGTAGTCTGTAATTTTTTTTTAAAAAAAAGATAATGTCTAAAGTAACATAAAGAGAATATTTAAAACAAAAAATATCTAGTCTTATAAATTACAGACGTTTCTCCTAGAGCCTAGAGGTCCACAAATGAGATTGGACCAAAGCGCTCTGAGCATGATATAAGCATGAAAGTAGCGCTATATAAAAGCTATAATAATAATAATTATAAGTATGAAACTATGATATAACTATCATAAATAATCACACGAATAGCTCACCAAGAACTAAGCATAAACACTTTTTTCCCCTCGGTTGAACAAATGTAGATCTAAATCTAGTTGTTAAACATAAATTCTCTTATAGGCCTTAAAAATAAAATGACCATACCTGAAATTATTCCTTTCATTTCAAATTGAAGCTTTCAAAAAAAAATGTAGCCTATAACAGCTGAATATGACAAGTTTTAAATCAGTCTACCAACAAGAAAATTAAATAATTTCTCCCCGTAATTACAGGGATTCGCGGCGCAAAAGAGCTAGAGTCGTGGTCACTGGAACCAGCAGGTGAGTTACCCTGGTTCTCGCAAGACGAAAGACAAGAAAGGAAAAAAAAAAAGTAAAATGAAAGTTCCCTAGAGGCCCTTCTGCTATTA